>JASANV010001237.1:0-12186 GCA_030849715.1 Trypanosoma mega | reverse complement strand
CATCTATTCAAAGTCTCAAGGTTTTGCACGTGAGTGAATGTGGGAATGTGAAAACAATGGGAGATCTTGGTAAACTTGCACATCTTCAAGAATTAATTGTTTCAGATAATTACATAACGGATGATTGTGTGCGATCTATCGGGATGAGTCGGTCACTTGTGAAAGTTTTGATTTATGAATGTCATTGTGTGACGGATATCACTCCGTTGGCATCCGTGCAGAGTCTTCAGGATTTAGATTTAAGCTTCTCTGCGTATGTGAGAACCGTCCCTTCTCTTTCTGGACTAACGCAACTCACCAAATTAAATCTTGAAGGAAGCGCAATAACAAATGAGAGTGTGCGTGCTATTGCGGAGAGTCGTTCACTTATTGAGCTGTGCATTTCCATGTGCAAAAATGTTACAGATGTCTCCCCACTGGCACGCATGGACACTCTTCAGTTATTGTACCTTGATTACTGTGAAAATTTGATAACCATTGGCTCCTTGGATGTGCTACCCAAACTGACCACTTTGTGTCTAAGCTCTACTTACATCACAGATGATGATGTTCGATCCATTGCAAAAAGTCGTTCGCTTGTCGAGATTTCTTTGGACAACTGTGTTCATGTAACGGATATCTCTCCACTAGAATCTGTGAAGAGTCTTCAGGAAGTAAGCCTCAGGTACTGCACGTATTTAGCCACCATTGGTGCTCTTGATACATTACCAAATCTTACAATATTGAATCTTGACTGTACAGGTATTACAAATAAAGAAGTGCGTACGATTGGGGAGTGCCACAGTCTTGTTGAACTCTACCTCTCAGATTGTGAACATGTGACGGACATCTCTCCATTAAATTCCCTAAAAAATCTGCAGATACTTGGCATTGAGAAATGCAAGTACGCACAAATGGAGTAGTGTATGAGACTACATGAAAAAATTAAGAATAGTGTTCATTCCTCTAAAAATGGTGTTCGTTTTTCCAAAGAAAGTAGGTGGGAATTATATTTAAGCATATCTTTGGGCTATTTGCGTAATAATATTGTACGAATTTAAAAAGACGGCCAAAATTTGTCTCATAGTTTTCAACATTTTTATTTACACAATATAGGATTCATTTTTCCATTTGGAGAAACATAAGAAAACTATATTGTGTATAGTAACAAAAAAATTTTCTTTTTTTCCAACATACTAAAATACGACTTTTTCAAACATTTTTTTCTTCGCTCCTTTTACAACATCAATTGAGTTTTTGCTATCAACTTTGGAGTGGAATGATCATTTCATCTGCCTTTTTTATTGACGTGTTCTGTCAAATGATTTTCTTACTTTGTTTTTACTTTCCAGGTTCTGTCTTACAACTTCACGTTTTTTTTTGTTAGCTAAGTAAATTAAGAGAAATCTAACCTGTACATCTAGTGGTCTAGTGGAATATCCACACACACACACACACACAATACTATTATCCAAGGTTTTTTTGGCACACTTAAAAAGAACGCTTTTTTTTTGTCTCAATTCATTCTTTGAATTGATAAGGATATGGTACTTCTCTGATTCTCTCATGGGCCTTTGTGGGGGAGAGAGAAAAATTATTACGGAGATTTTATTGAATGTAAAGAGATGATCGATTTTCATGCGCTGACAAAGTAGTGAAAAAAAGCTTTATTACACATTAATAGACAGATTGTAACTTTGGATATGTCATTCGTGATGACAACAGTTTGTCTTTGCCAACAGATCTTTCTGCCAAACCTCCAAAAAAGGCATAAAAAGGTCAAAGCAAATGTATTTATGAAACCGATATGAGAAGGAACAAGAGTTGATGCAAGGGATACATGTAGTTATAGAGGTATAAATATCGCAGTTATCTGTAATCTACTGACAGCGTAACGAAAATGACAACACTAACACGAGATGTGATGCCGGCTAGAAAATACCCAATTACTGGTCAGACCAATAGTGATGAGCTTACAAAAGAAAACAAAAATGAAAGTCAATTTTACAAACAATGTCGTCATTCTTTCCATCCAAAACATTTTTTAAAAAACGAATAAATACGAAAAAATCTGAGATATACTTGGGCTTTGAAGATGTAAAAGAACACATTATAAGTATTCAGAGGTTATCCATCTATTTTTTTTTACAAGCGAATTTTTTAGACTAAGTTTCGCCAAATAGTGTAAGAGCTTAAACATTTTCTTTTCTGCTATTCTTATACATTTTAAATTTTAAGAAAATCTTTCATCAAAAACATTTAAACGTGCAAGAAAAAAAAATAGATAACAGATAAACAATTACACTGAATGAGTACACCACGAATGTATGCATGTGTTCAAGTCGTAGAGCAAATTGGAAAATTGATTGTACAACTATGTTTTTCTATGGCATTCACTATTCTTCAGCGTGGATTTTGTGACAGCCACATTTAAGTTTTACTTTTTTTTTTTCGTATTTACTCTGCCAAAGAAAAAAAAGCTTCATTTTTTTTTATGTTTTTTTTTTTACAAGTTCATAAAAAGAATAGACCAACGAGAAAGAAATAGCAATTTATGAAAACCATGAGATTGTAAAGAAATTATGCCATTCATAGACTTTGCTTGGTGCTCACACTACGATTGAAACTCTTAGTGTTCTTTATAAATCGGATGAATTATTCCATACAGCCAACCTCAACACCCATCTTTTTGGCAGTGTTATCTGGGGTAAAATTCTGTGTAAACAGCCATTTTGAATGTTACGGAAAAAAATAAAATCTACAATATTTCTTATAATACAAAAAAATACATATGCGTGTATTTACATCGATGTTATTACTTTTTCGTTTTGAATATTTTTCTGTGTGAAACACACATGGTGAGTCATAGTCCTATAAACATTCAATGATATAAGTGTATTCGTTCCTTTTTTTTCATTTTTTACTTGCTTTCTCTAGCACTTTTAGGTTCGTATAGAGGTATAGTTTTGATATGAAGTGCGTATTTTCATTTATTTTTTTATTAGTAAACTCGACTATTAGAGTCAGGAAACAAAATTTATTCCTGCAAAATGAATCCCTGTATTTTCACTCAAATCAAGAATCAAATGAAACAAACGTCCCAGTAGAAGACGTATGTATCAATAGGTAATTAAAATTTGATGTAAGTGATTGAGCAATTGACAAAAGTAAAATCCACACGCACTGCGAAAGCGAAAGGCCAATTCATGTGTCCTTTTACCATTATCTTCAAGTGTGACATCAAAAGATACTTAGGGAGATACCAAGAAAGGAAGTCTTACATGTAAAAAAGTGTAATGACCTACGTATAGTAGATGTGCTACATGATCAAGACTCACTTGGAGAGCACCAGATAAGTGAGTCTGATGTAGAGGTTGAAAATGTTATCCATATTGAATGTATACAAACATGTTAGAAATACTAAATATTTCGAAATGCACGGCAATAAAAAAATAATTAAGGGTTCATCGATAAATGCGCAGAAATACAAGAGATTCATTTACGCAGGACCACAATCACATCCCCTAAAGCAAGATACTTTTAGAAGAAGAAAGACTTGACTAGTATGGTTATAAAAAATCTATGAACTTAACAGGAGTCTTTCCTTTGAGATGAGTACTTTATCTCAAAGAGTTATAACACAGTCATTGAACAAATTTGAAAAAGCATATGGAATCTTGGATCGCTACCATTCGTGAAAAATAATGATGCTTGCATGCACTGCTATTACTGACAATAAGCTAGAAAGTATCGGATTGAGCAAAAAAACTTGAAATATTAAACATATCTAAATGTGAGTGCTTTACAGATATACTCCCTTTGGCATCTGTTTTGAATAAGGAGGAATTGGATGCGAATAACTGTCTACATGTAAGAACTATTGACAAACTTATTGCACTAACAAATCTGATTTTTTCGAATGCATCTATGACTGAAGTAATGAATGATGGCGTACGACGCATTGGGAAGAGCCGCGCACTTGCCAAACTTGATATTTCTGGTTGCGAGCGCNTTTCTGGTTGCGAGCGCGTGACGGATGTTTCCCATCTTGCTTCCATTCTCAGCCTAGAGACATTATATCTTACTTCCTGTACAAGTTTGACAACAATCGGTTCTCTTGTTACATTGCCTAGACTGTTTGTTTTATCGGTAAGCGACACTGCCATCACGGACGAGTGTGTGCGTTCCATTAGTGAGAGCCGCACACTTGTTGAGCTTTATATTCAGAATTGCCAGCATGTGACCGACTTTCATCCAGTGGCGCGCATACAGACTCTACAGAGGCTCCAACTTGATAAATACACAGGTTCAGTGTCCATTGCAGCTCTTGAACCACAGATTAACGGAAGAACACTGCATTTAAACAATACAGATATCACAAATGACGGCATACGGGTTATCGGGAAGAGCCTCACACTGGTTGAACTCAGAATCGAAAAATGTGAAAAGATAACAGATGTCTCCCCACTTACGTATGTGCAATGTCTCGAGAGATTCTATATTGCTGACTGCACTGGGTTGAAAATAATTGGCGATATTGGTAAGCTGCCTAACCTCACTGTTTTGTTCCTAAGCAACACTGCCATTACAGATGAGTGTGTCCGATCTATTGGGAATAGTCGATCGCTTATCGAACTGAAATTCCAATGGTGTGACAATGTAACTGATGTGTCTCCTCTGGCATGTGTTCACAGTCTCCAAAAACTATATATTGAGAACTGTCCAAATGTGACAAAAGTTCTTGCTTTTGGCGCACTCTCTAGACTCACCGAATTAAGATTCATTAAAACTTCAATTACCGATGAGTATGTGAGATCCATTGGGGAAAGTCGCTCACTGGTTGAACTGCATCTGGAAGGTTGTAACGGTGTGACTGATGTCTCTCCACTGGCAGCTGTTAGCACTCTCGAGAAACTATATCTTCACAAGTGCACAAAATTGACAACATTCGGTGCTCTTGGTACGCTGCCTAAACTCACTGAATTAAGGTTAGATGAAACTCCCATTACCGATGAGTGTGTGCAATCCATTGGGAAAAGTCGCTCACTGGTTGAACTGCAAATGGAATGTTGTGAAGAGGTGACTGATGTTTCTCCTCTAGCAGCTGTTTGCACTTTGGAGAAACTCAGTCTTCGCGAGTGCTCAAGCTTGACAACAATCGGTGCTCTTGGTACGCTGCCTAAACTCACTGAATTAAGGTTAGATGAAACTCCCATTACCGATGAGTGTGTGCAATCCATTGGGAAAAGTCGCTCACTGGTTGAACTGCAAATGGAATGTTGTGAAGAGGTGACTGATGTTTCTCCTCTAGCAGCTGTTTGCACTTTGGAGAAACTCAGTCTTCGCGAGTGCTCAAGCTTGACAACAATCGGTGCTCTTGGTACGCTGCCTAAACTCACTGAATTAAGTTTACGTCACACTGACATTACCGATGAGTGTGTGCAATCCATTGGGAAAAGTCGCTCACTGGTTGAACTGCAAATGGAATGTTGTGAAGAGGTGACTGATGTTTCTCCTCTAGCAGCTGTTAGCACTTTGGAGAAACTAAATCTTGAGAACTGCAGAAGATTGACAACAGTCGGTGCACTTGGTACGCTGCCTAAGCTCGCTGAATTAAATTTAAGTCAGACTGCCATTACCGATGAGTGTGTGCAATCCATTGGGAAAAGTCGCTCACTGGTTGAACTGCAAATGGAATGTTGTGAAGAGGTGACTGATGTTTCTCCTCTAGCAGCTGTTTGCACTTTGGAGAAACTCAGTCTTCGCGAGTGCTCAAGCTTGACAACAATCGGTGCTCTTGGTACGCTGCCTAAACTCACTGAATTAAGGTTAGCTGAAACATTTATTACAGATGAGTGTGTGCGATCCATTGGGAAAAGTCGCTCACTGGTCAACGTGGAAATGTGGGGTTGCAAACATGTGACTGATGTCTCTCCTCTGGTAGCTGTTAGCACTTTGGAGAAACTGTATCTTAACTGCTGCTCAAGCTTGACAACAGTTGGTGCTCTTGGTACGCTGCCTAAACTCACTGAATTAAATTTAAGGTATACTCCCATTACAGATGAGTGTGTGCGATCCATTGGGAAAAGTCGCTCACTGGTTGAACTGTATCTGGAAAGTTGTAACAATCTGACTGATGTCTCTCCACTGGCAGCTGTTAGCACTTTGGAGAAACTACACCTTCACAAGTGCACAAAATTGACAAGAGTCGGTGCTCTTGGTACGCTGCCTAAACTCACTGAATTAATTTTAAGGTATACTCCCATTACAGATAAGTGTGTGCGATCCATTGGGGAAAGTCGCTCACTGGTCGAACTGGATATGGAAAGTTGCAAAAATGTGACTGATGTCTCTCCTCTGGCAGCTGTTAGTACTCTAGAGAAACTATACCTTCACAAGTGCACAAACTTGACAAGAGTCGGTGCTCTTGGTACGCTGCCTAAACTCACTGAATTAAATTTAAGGTATACTCCCATTACAGATGAGTGTGTGCGATCCATTGGGGAAAATCGCTCACTGGTCGAACTGGATATGGAAAGTTGTAACAATGTGACTGATGTCTCTCCTCTGGCAGCTGTTAGCACTTTGGAGAAACTTACTCTTCACATGTGCTCAAGCTTGACAACAGTCGGTGCTCTTGGTACGCTGCCTAACCTCACTCATTTATATTTAGATGAAACTGCGATTACAGATGAGTGTGTGCGATCCATTGGGGAAAGTCGCTCACTGGTTGAACTGTATCTGGAAAGTTGTAACAATGTGACTGATGTCTCTCCTCTCGCAGCTGTTAGCACTTTGGAGAAACTTTTTCTTTACATGTGCTCAAGCTTGACAACAGTCGGTGCTCTTGGTACGCTGCCTAACCTCACTCATTTATATTTAGATGAAACTGCGATTACAGATGATATTGCCCAATCTTTACGTGAGAGGGTAAGACGAAATAGTCTAAGTAGTTAATTACGAGGTGATTACTAATGCATTTATTTCGGCAATAATAAAAATTATTCTTAGTAGACAAGCATTGATGGTGATTATGATTGAGTAATTGTTCTTAATACTGGCAACGGGAAACGAGTGTTATGTGCCTTTTTGAATTGTTCGCCATGTTATTTGTCGTAAGCAGGGAAAATGAAGATGATATACTTTTGATTTATATTTTTATTTTTTTTGTCCTTTTAAATTTTTTGTTCAGTCCTAGGTATATTTTGTTTTGACATGTGACAATCCACGTATATTTTTGAAGTATTCTTCAGTGGAAGGTTGCTTTTCATATGAAACATGTTGATATTGATGGAGTAGACAGGATAAGAGTTGCACAGGCAGAAATGGGAAAAAAGTTAAAAGGGCTATGAAACATTTGAGCGAAAAGGATTTATTACTAATTAGTCAAGTTGTCTCTTTTTTAGTTATATTTTTTTTATTGTTATTTTTGAGAGCGCATGTTTTTTTCTTTACACGCCGTTTGAAGACACACAAAGAAAAAGGAAATGATCCTTTATTTACCAGGATTTTCTCTTGCTTAAATATGGTTTGTTCAATAGTGGTAAAAAATAGGAATGTTTGCTATGTGGTACATGAAAGTTGTTATTTTGTTTTTAAAACGTATGTTTGCCTTTTTAGGAATTCAATGCTTTCAACGTATGATGGCTGTTTTGATTACTATGTTTTGTTTTCTTTTATTTACACGAAAAAGTAAGGTTTTTAGAATAGGTGTTTTTTTTTAGTCACAAATGTCTATAGGTTAAATCATGTTGAATTCCTTTTCTTGTTTGTTAGGTTGAAGGTAAAAAATGTGCGCACGATTAGAGGATTTCCATTTTTTCATGAACGTATCGCTTCTTCTCCAACTGCTTATGCTTGAATACTACTTGGGGTTTCCAATAACCTCGAAAACGAACCACATTTGCCATCTTTTCCAATCACAAAAGATGTAGTACACAAAATTACTACGCCAATGCAAAGGCAAAAAGTTGAAAAGACTACAACAGGCATCTCATGTTTTCTCAATGTGTGTGTTAATAGTTTTGAATTCCATGTAAATGGAGGGTTTGCTAAAACATGTTTGTATACCGAGAGGGGTTGCATAAATAGTTCACAAATGATAAATTAAGACACTGCGGATTGTAAAAAAAAAAGTGACAAGCATATCATGTTTAAACTACTGAGACACTAATGTAGTCTGTTGTGCACATGTAAACTGTTCTTTTTGCTCTATTACATTTGCAACTTGAGTAATGATAGAAAATAAAACTTTTTGAGACTTTTGGGATTCCTTTTGATTTCTAAAATAGATTTTTAATGTAAAACTTGGTGATATAAAGGACCAGTTTAGTGGCAAATGAGCAATCAAGCAGTCATTAAACTGTGAAACATAAAATGGTAAGAATAAGAATGTGACATGCATCATTGCTTTTTATGTAGGTTTGCGAGCTGAATGGGAGGGGTAATACCTGTGGAAATTATTTTGTTTTGGGTAACCTCTGCCACCGAGTAGTTCTGAAATTACTTTACTTGGGAATATTTATTTTCTTTAGAATTTAATCTCTTTTGCGACGAGTTTTAGAAAGAAAAACACTGAATTTATGAGATATTCTCCTTTACCCTTCTCGTGCTCATTGGACAATTATCTCTATATGTGAATGAGCAAATATGCTTGGTTTGAATTTTTGCTTTGAGTTTTCTTTTTCATGTACATTCACCTCATTGGTATAGCTGCCGTCATGTTTATGGTCATTGTTCCAGATGACTCATTGCTTTTTGAATGGGGAAATCTGTCCAGGGCGATGGCACGCATCTTTCAAAGCAATTTATGCTTTACGTCTCCCTCGACGCGCTTGGCGATGCAGTGTGGATGGCGGGGGGCTTTCTCCTCCCCGCGATCGACCGCCCCTCAGACGGCAAGCTCTGTGTCTCCGCATGCGTGGGATTTGCTCCTGTGAAGCTTTTGCTCATGCAGGAAGAGGAACCAAACAAAAATATACAACAATTTCTTAACAAGGCGTACGACATGTGTGTGAAATAGCTTTTAAATCCGTTTTCGTCTCCGAACACGCAAGTTCGCTCTGTGTTGGGGGCAAATCTCAGACGGCTGTACGATCGCTATGCGTAGTGCGGCGTCATTGTGTTGTTGCATTTCGTTGCGTTTCAAACCGACAGACATGGAGAAATTTGTATATTTTTTTTTGGGATAGAGTGTGGGCATGTATATAAGTCTTGGAAAACATTTGGCGAATTTAAACACCAATTGCAAATGGGCTAAATAGCAAACAACAATGACATCAAAAGGGTTTTCTTTTTCCACTTTTTGAATACTTACAGCAATGTTATTGCCATCGCACAAATTAGGTTGTGTTGTGTGCTCCACAATTGTTGAATTCTTGCATGTCTTATAAAGGATATCGTATGCTTTTTTTTTTACTACGGTCTAAAATATTTTTTAATCCTTTCAACTGCGTCCTCCTCACGTTGTGATTGCGATTGGGGAATTTAACTCATTGTCACTTCCCAGTTTGTTTCCTCCGGAGATTTCCTTTGGTAATGTGTCGTGCTTTGCCCTCCTTCTAATCAGCGGTGCTCGTTTTGATTGATGACTTGTTTCGCGATGTGCCAAGCGTTTTCCCATTGCTTCTCTCTTATAGCTTTATTTGTTGTTTTGGCGCTTTGCATGTGAATCAATATTTTTCTCGCTTTAACCGTTAGTGATGTGTTGCGCGTCTAGTTCGACTGTGTCTGCTGGTGCTGCGCTTCGCCGGCGGCTTCGCTCGCTCGTTCCATGGTGACTCGAGGTGGCACACGTTGGTGTTCCGTTGTGCTTTTACGTATGTCGGCTGACAGGGTCGTTGCATGTATTTTGATGATTCGGGAGCTGCGCGAGCGTTCCCTGCGCCTTTTTCTTCTTATTTTTGTTGTTTTACAGTCTTCTGTGAGCGTGCGCCGTGGGGAGTGCTTTATGTGGCGTTCTCGTTGCGCGAATTCTGAGTGCTTACTCTTTGCAGAACGCAGACTGTTGCGCGCCATGGCGGTGGTGTGTATTTGGCATTGTTGGTGCGGCGAGGGCGATATTGTGAATGCTGTGCGGCTGTGATCGACTGGTGTCGTGTCTTTTTCTCATTTCTGATGCTTGCTTTGTGCATTTGTGTTTTAGGTGTCTGTGGGTGAATGTTTGATCTTACCTCTTCCTTTTGTGAATCTGTGAGCGTGTGCTTTATCGTATTGTATTGTTTCTTTCTCTGCCTTTGACGTCTGCACACATAATAATAGCATAAGACCTATAAGCCATGCCCATGTCTAACTGCTGATGCAATGCGTTAGTTTCAATTGCCTTCGTTTTCCTTTTTTTTTTGGTTTCTTCACAATGTTGCTTCTTTCATCTCTCGTTGGTCTTGACGATGCATTGCAAGAGGACCCCGCAAAGAGGTGTATCTAAAGTGTAACTGCTATGATGGTGTTGTTTAGCTTTTCAAATGTGCCCATGATTCTCATGTTTGCTATGATATGGTTCTGTTACTGTCATGGCCAACGTGTTTCACTATGCACCTTTAACACATACTTCGTTTTCATGATCCTCTACATTTGTGTGATCTTCTCATAATTATCTTTTTTGGTGGGTTTTTGACTGATGATATGACTAGTTATGTTCTTATGTACGTTTTTCTTTTTGTAATTTCACTCGCTATCGCTATTGGTGTCCCAATAAATGTTGCTACCACCGACAGAGATATATCTGAAGGATGACGAAGAGGAGGAGCATACTGACAGCGTGGAGGCAACGAGTGTGCCTCCATGCCCTCATGCAACAAACCAGGATGGACAAGAAAAGCAAACAAAGAATTTCGTTGTCCAAATTAAAGAACAATAAGTTGTATGGTGAGCTTCCAATCTTTTTGATTATTACACCATTTTTTTTAAGCGTCACATTGTATATTTGCGGAGTGCCGTTTGATGTGAACCCTGTGTGAAGAGTTTTCTCACACCTATAACTGCTCAGGCCTGCGCTTTTTTGGATATCATTAATACGCCAGCCATACACAATATGCTGAACAGTCTATTTAGTTTTGTTTTTGTGTTCTCGGTTTGTGTGTATATGAGTTAAGTATGAACAAGAAGAGCAGATTATACTCTTTTAAAGGCGAGTCACCAGAATGCGTCTTTACTTTTCAGTTTCTTACGTGTTTTTTTTTTTCGACGCATTCCCCTTTTTACGAGTGTTGGTAATCCCTTTGTTTCCTTTCAAACGGCTTATCATTTTTTCTTTATATTTCTTCAGCTACGCATATGTGGTTCTGTTGTTTGCTTGTTTCCGTGCCTTTACCTTGGTGAAATTTCACTTTTGTGTGCTCCTGGCGCAAAAGAATTTCGAAAATAGGCTTACGCCATTATCTAGGAGGCACGCAGGAGGACTCACTCGGAGAGCGTATTGTGCCCATTAATAAACACCCTATTCGATGTGTCCAAACCCTTTCAAGGGGTTCATCCAAGGCGGAAAACGCTTACGAAACCCCAACAGACACACCAATTTTTTCTATGGTACATAAACACGACCGCGGACTGAGTGCGGCATCTTATACCACAAGGGGGTCGGTTGTCTGCAAACGTTGTATGCTCATCTTTAAAATTCCCAGTGTATACGAAAAGGTGGAAAATGAACCTTTCCTACTGAATAAGGTACTTGACACTTGAACATTCCCCGTATACAAGGAATCCTGGAATTTCTGAATGTTATTGTAGTCACGTAAGCTGATTTCTTGTTGAGGCTTTACTTCTGCATTTGAGGTTCTAAAGGAAAGAAAACCGCTACCGTCGACCAAGCACTGTGGAACACCGTAATTTATACGGATCAAGGGCGTTTTCAAATACCGCACACATAATAAGGCGTTCCGCGTATGAAAGATCCCTCGATAGAGTCTAATTGGCTCCTTTTTCTAGGCCTGTTCAAAATCATGGATTCGTGTCCGTCGCGGATTCTCTTTGCGAAAGGGTCTTCTGCGACTTCTATAGTCCTTTTTTTTCCAACAGTTGATGGAACACCATTCTTGGCGGAACATAGCATGTGCTGGATGAATGGAGCATGAGGCTTCGGTCGCCGCTTTAATCTTGACAGACTTTGGTAGTTAATGTAGGAGCGCAACACAAATGTATCACTGTGTCTTGTTGAAGTATTATCATCATCATCTTCTAACGATGGTATGGGGATGAGGTGGTATACAA
>JASANV010001236.1:0-12179 GCA_030849715.1 Trypanosoma mega | reverse complement strand
AGTGGGCCTCCGAGTTGACGAAAGTGAAGGAAATGGGAACGGACAGTAAGAGGCGAGGAATCTTACACCACGACCGGCGCCATTAGTGGAGGGTGAAGAGGTCCCGCCATCCCCGGCAACGCACCCCGTTCAGTAGCGAAATGCGGAGCAGAGGTTTTGCTTGCAGAGAGCCTTTGTCTGAAGGAAAGCAGTGCCCTGCGGAACGCAATGAACGTTGCGTTCGCTTTTCCATTGCGACAAGAATGCACTCAACATGTACGCAATGGGGTTGGCAAAAGTGAGTGCGGCAAACACGGCCGATGGAACGACACGAATGCAATGCGATCGTGCCGCCATTGCTAAGGGAAAAGGCGACTGGTCGACGTTTTGATTGGTTCGTGTAACAGGCAACCGATGCGGAGAGATAACGCTTCGCCAGAGGGAGGACTTCGTGAGGCACCCGGAGGACAAAAAGGCGACCATACGCGATTAGGGTGCACCCGCAACCGCTCTTCACGATGGACCCGTCCCGAGCATCGAGGTGCGCGTCCATTGACGGGAAAGACGCTCCGTGGATTGCAAATGTGGGAACAAAAAAGAAGACGCATTTGCCCCAGGCGAGCCTTCCTCAAGACTGAGGATGACGGATAGCAATACAATCCTAAAAGGATGGGGAAACGCCGCCTAATCGATAGAAAGAGTCGCTTTGGCGTATGCGGCGGTCCGGATATTGGACGATTGTCTCGACACTCGTTTACGCACTCAATTAGGAAAGCACACCGACTCGCTCGAGTTTCCGCGCAGCACTGTGTGTGTTGCCTCAACACTTCCACGGCCGTAAAAACCCTGTCGGTGCTGCTCAGATCACTGATGTGAGTGATTTGCAGGCCTTTGCTAACGGGCACTGGTTAGCGACGGAAAAGATTGGAGAGAAGCGTTTCCCAGTTTTTTCTTCTCTACGAGGACACTTGCCGAGAGTGGTCACAGAGCAGGAATGAAGGACGATGCCTTTGCAGCAAGTGGCGGTGCCTCCTTTATGTATGCAACGCATCCCAAGTAGAGTGAATGCGGTAGCATACCATCCTTTTGATGATGCCTGGGGACATTTATTTACCTTATCCTGCAGAGAGACCAAAAGCAGGAGCAAGAACTGCAATGGAGCATACCAGAGAAGAAATGTGTGATGCTGTTCCTAAAGGACGAATGGAAGTTTTATTCTACTTGATGATCTATTAGCCTTACTGTGTTCTTCTTTAGCGATTACATAACTATAGATTTGCGAGGTGAAGAATAATATATGGACTTCTTTGAAATATATCAAAGAATTGTAGCGATAGTATTGGTTAACTTTTTGCTTAATGCATGGAATGTAATTAGAGTCAAAAACGTTTGTAAAACGATAATTGCAGAATGTTGTGGGGAGAGAAAAGAACTTTGCATGATGGGGGCAAAGAAGACGTTGGCAATGCCATTGGCCTCGCTCTCCGATTGGACACGTTGACATGAAGACAAATATATTTGTTCATTTAGATAATTCTGCACATGTGTCTATTGGCATTAAGGGATTATGGAGAGAAAATGAAAAAAAAAAAGAAACGTTGGAAATAGATTGAGAATTTTCTATTTTTCTTTACATGAATAGTGGGAACATGGCAATTTTGTCCAATTTTCCCTGGAAAAAGTGTTTCAGCAGACAATGTGAACAAAGCCAAAATATTTACGAAACAGGAATGAGCGAAGGTGGTAGAAAGACCTGTGATGGAGAAGCGAGGGAGGGGAGAGAGGATCTTTTTTTTTTTTTTTTTGGATATTGGTGTTTTTTGATTTGTTACTGCAGTCGATTTTTCTTGATTTAACTTTGCTTCCTAATTGGTAGAACGATTTCGAAATGGTGAGAAGATGGAATACGGGATAATTCTATGCTTACTTCTTTCTTTTTCCTTTCGTATGAGAAATTAAGATTCGTAGCTTGTCTTTGGGGGAGGAATGAACTCTGAAGAGGGTTACACAAGCGTTATTCTCTTTTTATTATTATTTCATTTTGTTTGTCGTATTTGTTCTCTTTTTTCCTTTTTTGTTTTGATCTTTTTTTTTTTTGCATTTACTTGCGAATGAATTTCGTCATTTTTTATTTTTATTTTGTAAAATAGTTCCTATCTTTTTTTTGGTGTTATTTTCTTTGTGTTCCTTCAAATCACTTAGTGTTTTTGCTTCTCGTATTTGTACATTTCCGCGTTTGCAGAGCTTTCCTCTGCTTCTAAAAAGGAAACACGTGCCTATAGAATCAGTAATGCCAACAGCGAAGAGATTTGGAGTAGGAAGGAAGTAATTTTTTCTTAATGTGCTTTCTGGAGGGCGTAGCATGTATTCTTTATATTTACATTTTATATGCATATTTCGAATTTTTTGTTTTGACTTTCTTTATTTAATTTTTGTTTTGTTGTTGTCGTTATTCAAAGAGATGATTCTAATATGCATTTTTAAAACTCTTTATGCTGCCTATATATATATTGTATCGTTTGCTGACTCTTATTTATTATTATTATTATTATTTTTTAAATTGGATTTTTCATTTTGTAAATATTTCACATGCCTTGACGCAAGAAGTAGTGTGGACGTCTGATCCATGTTGTCCGTGGACCTCTGCTGTGACCTTAATGAAACCTGGGAGAACTGCCTGGACGAGTTCCGTGGCGTCTTGAAGGATTCCGATTCCGTCTGGCGTTGTTACACCTGTGATGGGGTGAATAAGGAGTCCATGCTTAGCGCACCAGAGGTGATGGACGCCAAGACCGACCCAGGATTTGGTTATGGAGAGGTGTATTCCATCAACAAACTTCTCAGCTCGGGTGAAATTCCCTCCGCGGCGACCCTCGACGGGGACGCACTGCTCGATGTGATGGACTTTATTCACATGAAGGAGCTTTCCTTTCTCCAAGGTTTCTCCCTCACCGCGGGTTGCCTTTCCTTTCCCTACTTCTTCAAGTTGGACCTTCTCAAGGAGCAGAACCCGACCCTGTACGCCTACTGCCGCGGTCTTTCCTGTTCATTTATGCAGGTCCTGATTGCGACGACGTTAACGAATATTCCCAGCGAGGAGGAGGTCGCGCTTCGCCCGCGTTCCTTCGACTGCTGCGAGACGGTCCCTGTGGAGGAGATCCTTCACGATCTCGAGGTGTGCGCCGCGCGCGCCGCCTCCCCCGCGATCGCCGCGCGCCTTCGTTGGCGTCAACTGTTCCTCTCCGCTTTGCACCTCTTCCTCACCGGCACCCGACGCGCGGACACGGTGGCGGCGTGCGCCATGTGTGCGGAGGCCCTCGCGCTCCTCGACACCCCCGCGTTTGCGCGAGACGCGGAGCCGAGGCCGAGTGCGCGTCTCTTCTGGGACGCCTCGGCGGTGTATTGGGCGGGTGGGATTACCCCCGCCAAACCCATCGCCCCCCCGCCCTTCGCGGAGACGATAACGGCGTATCGGGAACTCCTCCGCCAACTCGCCGCCGCGCAGGACTTGTACGAGCTCGACGCGCTGCAAAGTGTGTTGGAGTACGTCGAGGCACTCGGGGCGCGACAGCCGCTGCTGTTGGTGCGGGAGGTGATCGCGATGGTCCTCTTTCGCGGCGGTCCGCTGGAGGCGTTTCTGCACGGCCCCTCGCTGCCGCACCGCGTGTTGGCGGAGTTGGCGTCGGAGCACGGCGCCCCGCTGTACCGCGCGTTAATAGACGGCGACGAGGACCTCCTGGAGGGCGTCGTGAAGTACCGCATGCACCGCACCATGGAGCCGCTCAAGGTGACCCCGGCGCAGATGCAGGCGCTGCGTCAGCGCACCCTCGAGTCGGTGCAGCAGTGGGCGGTGGAGGTGTCCAAGACGTATTTGCTTTACATGGAGGCCATGCTGTGCAACCGCGGCCTCGCCCACCGCCGGCTGATGAATCTGATGCCCCACCTCGGGGCGCTGCAGGAGGTTTCCTACACCACCGACACCGCCGTCTTCCTCTCCCTCGTTCCGTCGGTGCCGGCGGAGTTGGAGGCGGAGGCGCAGCGCCGCTCCCCCGCACTCGCCATCTTCGCCAACCAACACGTGCTGCGCGTGATGCGTTCGTTTGTTTCGCTCACCATCGAACTCGATCTCGTGACGCGCGCGGAGGTGATGGCCGCGCTTTGGTACCTCAACTTTACCGAACGGGCGCAGATGGAGAATCTCGCCATGCTGAGTCTCCCGCCCGGGATTGGATTTCCCGAGACGCGCATGAATCGACGCACAAAGGTGCCATTGTACAACCTCACCATCACCACACGTAGAGAGGGGAGAGGGGATGGGGTGCGACGCACACTGTTAGAGACCGCCCGCGTTATTGGGGACGCGGTGTACGTCTCCGCGTGTGTGATGGAGGCAAAGGGATTGATTGATCTGACAAGTGGGGCAAAACATGCGATGATATCGGTGGAGAATGTGTTTAACCATCGAATGAAGTGCCTGCAGCACATTCGTAGCCCGCCGTTTACGCCGTATGCACATTGCATGGCCTCCAAACCCGAGTTGGATGCACCAAAGATAGCCCTCTACGCGCAAAAGGCGGGAGAAATTGCGTTGGGGGCGGCGGAACGTCTTAAACAACTTCTCACCTCAAAGGAACTCGACGCTTTGCGTAAAAAATCTATTCAATCTCATGTCGAGGCTATGGAGAAGACGGCGCGGGTGGTCAGCGCGTCGTTGGCACACTTCGCCTCTATTTGTGAGAATGAGGAGGCACTGGGGAAGTGCACTGCGCGCATTGAGCGACCGTTTGATCCCTCCATGATTTGTTTCACCATGCATAAGAAGGAATCGTAACGGAAGCATGCACATATGCAAAGGAAAAAAAAAAGAATGGTACAAAGCTTTTTTTTTGTTGTGGTTGTTGTTATTGTTGATATCTTGCTAAAGTATTTTCTATTCTTCACATACACACATTTATATATATATATATATATATATATGTACGCATTTTTATATTTATACATATGTCTAGTTGTGTGAAGTAAATGGGGAAATGACTATTGGTGCAAGAAATGAAAGGAGAAGCAAAAAAGTAAAAGAAAAAAAAATCAAAATATAATTTAAGCAGAAGATGAAACCAAACACGCAGACCTCATGGTGACGAAGAATGAACATGAAAGAAAGAAAAAAGTTGGATGAAAGAAATGAACGACAAGGAGAAAAGTGAAAGTTAACACATACGCACAACAAGAAGTAACACTGAGTTTTATTAGAGTCTCTTTATTTATAATATATAGTGTGAGATGAGCGAAACTTTTTTGTTTGTTTCTTTGCTTTCACTTCTGTTTCACTTTCAACCATTTCTTTTGGATGTTATGTCTCTAAATGTTATTTAGTGTGTACCCATGTTTTTGTCGTGAAGAAAACAAACAAAAAAAAAAGGAAATTTATTTCTTTGGTTTCTTCAGTTTAATTATTGCAACAAAAAGCAAAAAAAAACCCAAATAATTCTAAAAATAATAACCTCCAAAAAACAACAACAAGGAAAAAGAAATAGGAAAGGATTTTTTTGCGTTTTTCTGTCTGTTTGTGTTTTGTTTCCACAGAGTTTTATATAAATATCAAAAACAAAAAAGCTATTTTATAATATTAAAGACAACAAAATTAGGGAACATTATACCTTTTGTCACTTTTTTTTATCTCTTTTTTAACTACGAAAAAACAAAAAAGGGAAATAAAAAAAAAAGTGCGAAAAAGGAAAAAGGAAACTATTTTTTCTTTTCTATTTTCCGTTTTTTTTTTTTTTTTGTATCCCGTCCAAAACGAAACAACAACAAAAATGAACGCGAGAAGTTTACAAACGACAGACAAGAGAAAAAAGAAGAAAGAAATATTGAAGGAGAAAATTAGCGCGACAAAATTCATATTATTATAAAATCCTCCATCATATGTTAAAAACACAAATGTTAATTACTTTATCATGAAATACATCGCATGCGGTTTCAAAAAATCTTTCCATCGATTGATACCTTTATGTACCGTTTTTCTCTTTTTCACTCTTTTACGTTTTTTTTTAAAATCACTACTTTGCACTTTACCCCTCCAACAACAACAACAACGCATACAATCAAACGAGAAGAATAGAAAAGAACATTTGTACTAATATACATCAAATCAAAAAAAAAAAAAAGGTTTATTTTTATTGCATTCATTTTAGCGTTTACTTTTAGGCAAATTAAAAAAAAAAAAGTGTTTATTGAAAAGACAACATCCACATACCCCCCCACACACACACAAGAAGAGAGGAAAATCTAACATTTCAAAGAAAGAGTATTGCGGCTTTCAATGAGTGGTGTGAGAGTTGCTGCCTTTTCCAAATATTTTGCGATTGGCGTCACTGTTTCCGCTCTTTGTTGTGTTCGACACTGCAGTTACGTGCAGAATCAAATATCCAATGACTTACAGGAGCACTATCGTAGCATTGCAAGATACGCGGATCAGGTGGCAGCGTTTGAGGAAATCGTCTTTCCAAGAAAAGGAAGGAACGCGTTATCACCCAATTCGACATAAACAGAACGGGTAAAGCGAGGGATCATTTTGAGACGCAAAAAGAGAATACTTTACGAAGCAAATTTGGATTGAATTCTGTTTTTTTTTTTCATTATTATTTTTCTCTTTGTGTTCTTCTAAACCTTTACAAGAAGATAGTGGGAAATCGAGATTTGATGGAAACAAAAGAGGATTGGAATAAATGATTGAATGAGTTTGAAGAAAAGCAATGCATACGTAAATGTGTTGAAGTATGGGATTACCATAACCTCCAAAAGAAACAATCAGACAAAAAGATAAACCAAAAGTTGATTTGAAAATGAATGGATTGATATTGTTTACTGCGTATGCTTTACTTCCTTTCGTCTATTGGTGTGTTTGTGAAATATTCATTTACATTGGTAACTTGCGAGGAACAGATTGCGCCTGAGACGCGGATTGGCATGATGGACGAAATCTCTAAATACTTTTTTAGTTGTCTTTTCATGTTTCATCTTATTTTGTTTTCTTGATTAGACGTTTTGATTCCCGAAGCATTGGAGGATGACTATTTGAACAGTTTCATTTCTTTCTTTTCCCTTTTACTTCTTTTCGCCTTTTCTCCCTCTCGCTCTCTTTTGACGAGGTTTGGATGGACTGTTCGTCGCGTTGTTGGCGATCGCACTTTTCGTGCCTTTTGTGTTTTACATGCTCGTCTTTTCTAACGAGGTTTGAAAAGGTCCTTTACGCATATTCATTCTTCATTCTTCTTTGTTTTTTTTTCTTTTTCTTTTGTTGGTTTGTAAGATTGTGATGGAGCACGTTTGGAATCTTTTCTCTGAGTGCGATGAACAGTTATTGGCGCGTTGTGTGTTGATTTAAAGGGAATGACACCTCTTTTTGCTTTTCTGACTCTTTTTTTTTCTTTGTGCGTTCGTGTTGTGTGTCTCCTTCGCGTCATTCGGAACTGTGGCGTTGGAAAATACTACTTTCCTCGATGCTTCTGCTGTGCGACTTCAAGGGAGCTGCGTAAATAAGGGAAACGAATAATGTACAGCGCTATAATTACCCAAACACATAGACTGACATATTTTCACACAAGTAAAATTTGCGCAAAAATGTCGAATTTTATGGTATTGAACATAAAACAAAAAATGAATTGAATCTAAATGGTTCGTACTTTTTTTATTCTCTTTTTTATCGCCATTCTCTTCTTCTTTATATTGTTTGTTATTTCTTCAAGGTTAAGACTTTCAAACAGTAAGGCATACTGAAAATTTGAGCGTAAAGGGCGTCAATCACAATAAAAATTTTACAAGATCGAATAGTTTCCCCTAATATACCAAATAGGCTCGAATAATTAAGAATATAGCTGTTTTTTTTTTGTGGGGCTTTCTTTTTCTTTCTTTTTTTTCCTTTTTTTTTCAATCAGCATAATAAGTACGATATCATTTTGAGCGCTTTGCATCCACTTATCTTGTTGTGATCATTCATAACTCAGCATACAACAATCAGGTCGTGATTGAACATTTTTCAAGTACGTGTGAAATGGATAGCCATTCAGATGGTGCACTAACAATGGCTTCGTTGTCCGCGAGCCCCATGATGGATTATTCCTTTCCAACTGCTCCAAAGCAATTTGAGGTGCCAATGCCTAGCAGGTTTGTGTCGACATCAGAGGCTGATCAAGTGGTTGGCTTGATGGCACAATTGAATCTCAGTCTGTTCTACCCGAAGGGGCTTGACAAGTCGCACTTTCGCGGGGTTAGACTGGGCGTAAGCTCTCCTTTCCATTTTCTGAAGGTGAGTGGGTTGTATCCGCGCTTTATACAAATGCTGAGGGAGGCGGACTACAATCTCAGGTATTTGGGTTACACTCCAAAGAACAACAGCGCGGCGGAAAATGCGTTACACCCAATGGACCTGCTGCTGTCTGTTTATTGGTGCGCGGATGACTTGATGCGTCCGTACATGTGCTCGCAGCTGTCCGCTTGCCAGCTGGCGCTTCCGCTCCTCGTGCGCAACCCGCACAGCGCAAAGCTGGAGATGCCTCTTTGGCCTCTCCGTGCGGTGCGGAAGAGCGTGCCGGGCACCGCGGCATCCGGCGCGGAGATGCACAAGGAGTGGTCTGTCTGCGAGTTGGATTGCCCGATGGTGTGCTTTACCCGGTTTGGGGAAAACTCCTACTCCAAGTCGCGCTTGCTGAACACCATACTGAGTGGGGGGAGGCACGACATATTTTTCCACCGGGACTGCAGAAACAGTGTGGAGACGCGTGTGCTTGTGGACGGCCTGGCGGAGATCTTCTGGTACATCCCGAGTGGGAGGGACGAGGATCTGTTCCATCTGCCCATCGCGTTTGTGAACCTTCGAGGAGACGCGGCCGTGCACAGCCAGCAGGCCGCGTTTCTGCACGAAATCGCCACCATAAACGTCGTCCTCTGCGCAGCGACGAATCGGTGCCGTCTTGATGAGGATTTCATGCAAAGCTTGCGGAAAAAACCGCTCATCTGGATCTCGCCAGACATCTCTTCCACGAAAGGAGGGACAGAGAAAGTGATGCATGTGAGGAATGGAAAGGAAAATATGGTTCCTGAGAAGGTTTCTGAGTACATAAAGAGGTTTATTGTTTCTCCCCCACCCAGTCTCACTCTCAATGACTGCGCTGACATTGCGGAGAGGCACAACGGGATTCATCTTGACAATGGCGGTGAGGACTGTGTGCACGGCATGTGGCATGCAGACGAAGTCATGAAGTACGTGGAGGAAATGGATTTTGTGACAGCAAAGGAAAAGCTCTTGCCGCTTTCAGGAAAATGGTGGCAACAGTGGTGCGAGAAGGACAGTATGACGACAAAACTGGAGGAGCGGCCCGGACGAAGCATGGAACAGCACCTTAGCGACCTTGAGGGAGAGATGAAAGAGATTCGAAGNGTACATAAAGAGGTTTCTTGTTTCTCCCCCACCCAGTCTCACTCTCAATGAGTGCGCTGACATTGCGGAGAGGCACAACGGGATTCATCTTGACAATGGCGGTGAGGACTGTGTGCACGGCATGAAGCATGCAGACGAGGTCATGAAGTACGTGGAGGAAATGGATTTTGTGACAGCAAAGGAAAAGCTCTTGCCGCTTTCAGGAAAATGGTGGCAACAGTGGTGCGAGAAGGACAGTATGACGACAAAACTGGAGGAGCGGCCCGGACGAAGCATGGAACAGCACCTTAGCGACCTTGAGGGAGAGATGAAAGAGATTCGAAGTCGCCAAGCCCATGAAGCCGCGAAGAATGAATTCATGCGTACTTTCGTGCTTAAGCTTGTGACTTTGCCTCTGATGGTCAGAGTGTTTTTCTTGAAGTGGTTGGGGATACGCTTTGACGAGTTGTCGAGTCACACTCTGGCGGAGCTGGAGGCTGACCGTGCGAACAGCGAGTCTCACCTGAAAGAAGCTGTTGCGGCTGGTGACGAGGCGGCTGCGAAGACTTTCAAAGCGAAAATCGTTTCTCTCTCAACCCAAATCGAGGCGTGCACGTTTGGCCTGGAGCACTGCCTGCGGGAGGTGGCGCAGACGTTCGAGGCCATGCAGTCGCAGGATTCTCCGGATTGCAGTAAACTGGCGAGCGCTGTGGCCGAGCTGATGTCCTCTGGGCATCCTGTCGAGCTGATGGACGGTGATGCGTGCTATGTTCCGCAGTGCTGGGTCAAGGCCGTGCTGAGTGCGCTGAACGGGATGATTGGCGCGAAGAAGGTGTTTGTTCTCTCGGTACTTGGCGTGCAGAGCAGCGGCAAGTCGACGCTTCTGAACACAACGTTTGGTGTGAGTTTTGCTGTGAGCGCCGGACGCTGTACCCGCGGAGCATTCATGCAGCTGCTCGCGATTGCCGATGAGCTAAAGGGGGAGCTCGGCTTTGATTACGTCCTTGTGGTTGACACGGAGGGTCTGAAGTCTTCGGAGCTGGCGGATGGCGAATCGCTGCAACGCGACAACAAGTTGGCGGCGCTCGCCATCGGCCTGGCCAGCATGACATTGGTGAATGTGTTTGGCGAGAGTCTTTCTGACATGAGGGATGTGCTTCAGATCGCGGTCCACACGTTTCTTCGGATGCACGAGGTGCGGCTGTCCTCCAGTTGTCTCTTTGTTCACCAGAACGCCTCCGACCCGACCGCTGCGGTAAAAAATGCGGAGGCGAGGCGCAAGTTCGAGGCGACGCTTGACGATATGACGTCTCTGGCCGCCAGGCAGGAGGGTTGCACTGCCTCCCGTTTCAGTGAGATTATACGCGTTTACAAGAAGAATGACTATTTCTCCTCACTGTGGGTTGGCAGTCCGCCCATGGCTCCAGTGAACCCCCGTTACGGCGCGGACGCGGATTCGGTGCGGCGCGCCATCCTGCAAGACGCAGCGAGCGTTGGCGCAAACGGCATTTTGAGCCTTCCGAGTTTCATGACTCGCGTGGCCGACCTGTGGACGGCACTGAGACACGAGAACTTTGTCTTCAGCTTCAAGAACACGATGGAGTTGTGTGCGTATGACCGGCTTGAGAAGAAGCGCAGCGAACTTGAGGGTCGTCTGCGGCGCGGCTTCGAGGATCTCCTGCAGAATCTGCGCTGCCGGATCGAAAAGGGCGAGCTGAGTTCTGTGAGCGTGGACTGCGTGACTGGAGAATGCGGAATGTCAGAGTTGCTCGCCTCCGTTCAGGAGGAGTGTGAGCGATTCTTTAAGAATGACGACCAGAGCGACATTCTGGCTCAGTGGTCTGAGAGAACACGAATACACCTGAGCACGCGCTTTGATTTTCATGTGGACGAGACTGTATGCCAAGCAAAGTTTCTGATCGGTGTGAAGGAAAGCTTGAGCGAGGAGGAACAAAGACAGAAGGAGCATGAGGAGGAGACTATCAAGAGGGTGAGACAGCTGGCGAGCGAAAATCAAGGAGAATGCGACACAGTGCGGCAAAGAACTATTTTCGATGACATGTTTAAGGCATGGCTGGAGGAAATACGCCTCAGTGCTCCACTCAAGCATCCGGTGGATGTGAGGTCTGATGCGCGGGCTATTCTCTGCGAGCGCTTCGAGCGAGTGCCCAAAGTCCATCCCACGGTTTTCCGGTGGGACATGTCATCCGCGTTTGAAGTCAAACTGTCGCGACATTCAAAAGGCTGTAAACGATTCTCTAAGCTTGCTGGGAATTTCGTCGTTGGTGACTGCGAAGCGTTGAAAGCATTCATTTATGGTGTTTATGATGATTTGACTGCCGAGGTAGGGAAGTACCTTGAGGGGAAGGAAGGGAGCGGCTACAGCCAGAAGTACCTGCATGATATTATTGACATGGTGGAGAGAACTGCCAAGGCCAAAAACAGCCATCCCAAGGACAATAAGTACGAGCTGACAAATGAGTTTCAGTTGGATGCCGCGATGCATCTGTTTTCGTATGCTGTGCCGATGATGACGAAGATGCATGCAGAGCTCGAATGGAAACATGACGCAACGCGTGTTCTACAAGAAAGACGGGACTACTTCTACAACTTCTTCATTGAATTGTTGGGTGTTGCTGCGCAGAGGAGCGCCTACGCGAGGACTTTCACTGAGATGATTATGAAAG
This sequence comes from Trypanosoma mega, assembly GCA_030849715.1. Taxonomy (NCBI): domain Eukaryota; phylum Euglenozoa; class Kinetoplastea; order Trypanosomatida; family Trypanosomatidae; genus Trypanosoma; species Trypanosoma mega. The sequence continues at coordinate 95 of JASANV010001236.1, read as the reverse complement.
ACTGCAACACGTCAATACGGACGGAAACATCGAGGTATATTGTGGATGCCATGACTGCGAATCACCCAACGTTCAAGGGCAGCAAGTCTCGGATG
>JASANV010001235.1:0-12169 GCA_030849715.1 Trypanosoma mega | reverse complement strand
TGTTGCTCGGGTACATTTTCAGCACAAGCGAGTCGCTCCACACCCAATTCCGAGTGAAAACCCACGACGACGGCAACTCAGGGCAGGTGAATTTCTTCCATTGCTCGTTACAGAGGCTTGCGTTTCTTACAGCGAGAAGTTGCGCATTATTAGCTATTCTGGAAGAGGTGAAGTATTCCCAGGAGTTTGGGAGATAGAAAGTCGTTATGGCAAAAATAATAATAAGGAAAGTGACAATGATTCTTTGAAGAAGAGTGCGAATCTTTGGTCGGTTCGTTTCTTTCTTCTTTCGTTCCATCCAAGATTTATCTATTTGAAATATCTTAATTAGGGTCTGAGTGACAATCACTGTTCCCATAGGTACTAGCGAAAGAAATGCAGCCGATCCAATAACTGATAGAAAACCAAGACCTGCTTCAGGTCTTGCACTTGGTTCTTCAATATACTTGTTTTTGTTGACACAAAAAACTCCAAAGCACCGCATCGTCTCATTTCCCCAAATCATCCCGAGGCTCCCGCATGTGATAAAACAACAGCCGAGTGTCGCAAAAACAGCAATTCCCAGATTGTTATTTAACATTCGCATCAATAAACTAACCCCAGTATACATTATAGTAACACTAATAGATGAAAAGGCGGTAAAGAAAACCAAACCTACAAATGTAAACACATCATATCCTACCCAACCTGATGGATATGGTCCCTCATGGTGGAAGTAATCCGCCTTATACCACCAAGACAATCCGGTCAATGCTAGAGCAGCTCCAGTAAAACCAGCGCAAGTAAGTCCAAAGGCCATGTAATAGCGGTGCGTTGCTCTTCTAGAAGAGAGTGTAGAACTGTGTAGTAAAGTTTCATGCATATCCACCGTTTCAGCACTCATATTGTTTTTTCTGTTTGTGACCTTCCAAAAAAAAAAAAAAGTTGCCTATTACTTTTTCCTTCCTTTATTCTGTAAAAGAAAGGACACAAGGTAAACGAAAAGAAATTTATTTTAAAAAAAACAGATATTACAGCATCTCTCTTTACAGGAAACTCTTTTCCTTCAAAAAAAAACACAAAACAAAAGTTATATACATATATATATATATATATATATATATATATATATATATATATATATGTATAACAACCAAAAAGAACACAAACACAGTTATTGTAAGCCAGCATGACTCAGGGTTGTCCTTCTTTTGGCCTTCACATGTTCAAGTCTAGAATAAGAAAAGGAACCATGTGTAACTCATAAAGGAAAGGAAATTGTAAAGAGAAGTTCAAAACACACTCAACGCTACGGAACCTCGGAAAGAAGAACCTAACGATAAAAAAGTAAAAGAAAACATTTTTCTTTTTTGCAAAAAATTCACAAGGCATTACGAGCAAGAAAAAAAAAGAATAAACAACAATATTAAAAACGATCGTTTCGAAGTGTTTATGCGTATCTAACATTCAATGGCAAATTTCAAGCAGAATATGGAAATACAAGGGATTTTTATTTGCACTCGAGCAATTCGTTTTTTTTTTACAAAAAAAGTCATAAATCTGAATAAAAGTCTTAAAACCTACTTTAGGCAGCTAAAAAAGATTTATACATTTTTTTTTTCTTACTTAACCTTCATTTTTGCATGGTTAGCGTAAAGACCACTTTTCAAGATTCCTCTCTTTCGTTAAGCAAAGATTCAAGCACTATGTCATCTCATTCTTCTTTTTCTTTTCGTTGGGATGTCGGTTTTTTTCTTTCCCCCAACATCACATCATCACAACCGCAGTTGACAAAAAAAAAGGGAAATTGTACATCTCTCTTCATCTGAATTAGGCGAATAACGAAGAAATTGACTATATAAAGATGTATGTATACATACTGTGAAGAAAAAACAACAACCAAAATCCAGTAAGAAAGCATCTCTAGAAATCCTTTTTTTGAAAAGTACTTCTCAAAAATTAATAAAATTCCGTTTTTTGTCTTTTCTGAAAAGTTTCTAACCTAAACGCACAGCCAAAAAAAGAGTAAAAAATAATGGTAACCATCGCACAAGAGGAAAAAAAAAAACGTGTGTCGTGAAGGTAAGAAAGTAGGATTATATATATATATATATATATATATATATACGTGAATGAAAGAAAAAACAAAAATATTTGCACCATTCAGGGAGAGAGAAGACACGTTAAACGCGCTCAATAGACGATATTGCTACCGAAACAACCGAATATGCGTAGTCTCCATTTATCCACAACACAACAATAGGCGAGATCATCATTCCTCACTTAAAAAAAAATAAAAAAAGCTTTTTTTTTTTTAATTGAGGTTACTTAAAAAATACATAAAGTAAAAAAAAACTATATATATATATATATATATATATATATATATATATGTTAGTATACTTATACAAAATTACATAAGAAAGAAAAAAAGAGAAAAGGAAAACCTGGGAAAAAAAAATGAGACGAAATCAGGTGTAACTATGCACGTCCTTACTTTCTCCAAGAGTCTCCTAAAAAAATAAAAACAGCAAGGCAACACCTTACACCGCATAGTTCTGTTCATCTCCACCGCGCCAAAAAAGGAATAAATAAGAAAGAAATGTTGCCTTTTTGATTTACATATTGCAACAACTAAAGAAGTACGCAAAAAAAAAATGCAGTGAATTCAAATTCTTTAAAAAATCAACCACAAAAAGAACTTTGCAAACAACTAATAACAGCCAGAACATAGAATCCCGTATTCTTTCTCAATGATCCAGTTTCCAAAAAAAAAGAAAAGCGAAATAGAGGGAAAAGAGATTGAATTCAATCTTTCAGGAAAAGACGCGAGAAGTGTGGAACCTTCTTGCATGCAAGAATAATTTTTGCAGGTAAAGTCAAACGTTTATACATAAGAACCTCTCATCCACCTTCCCGCCCATCAAAAAAAAAAGTACGTCGCCACGACCATTCCAAAAAAAAATAAGCAGTGAATTTCACTTTCGCCGTCCACCTCAGAATCGAGTTAGTATTAAAAAAAGATAATATTGAACGAGCTTCCTTATTTTCTTGCTTCCCGAGGTTATAGTCTACCATCCGCAAAAAAGAAAAAAGAGGGGCGGGGCATATATTATTCAATGAAGCTTTTAACAGAAGAAGGAACTCATATAAACCATAGAAAAGTAACACGAGGGTAAACCAACAAAAAAAAAATTGCAAACGGAGATTACGAGAACAATATGCATAAATAAAGGAAAAATGAATGCTATTCGTTTTAGAGAAAAAGGTAATAATAAAAAAGCGCAAAAAAAAGGAAAACATTTAAAAAACAATAACACCTCACCTTAGAACAGCTTTGACATCAAAACACTGTCTAAAGAAAGAGAAAAGAATATATATATATATATATATATATTGAGCACACAAAGAAAACCTTATTTAGTTCACTGCTTCCAAAAAAAAAAAAGGTTATAATAGCCCCAATTTCCTTTCCGAATTCTCTCCATTTCTTAGCCTTTGGAGTTGTACATATACAATTAAAAAAACTCACGGCATATACATTTATACATACCTTAAGCCAAGTTTTTTTTTTTAACCACTTCGTTTTTCAGAGTTAAAAAGCATAGAAAGGAACAAAAAAAAATATTTGGCGTGTATTGCTTACTCCAAAGTGTCTCCGAAAGTTAATATGAAATCACATAACGAAGGATAGCAAGAAAGAAAAAGAAAAAAGCCACTTCTTTATTTTTTCGCCATTAAAAATGGTTTCAATACCATTAGCAATCAGCAAAAATTAGATATTCTTAATTCTCTTCACTCTTTACTTTATCAACTTTTTTCTTCTTTACGCCAACAGCAGCCTTATAAACGCTCATCATCAACCTTTTTGACAAAAAAAAAAGGTTTGCTCACGAAAAAAAAAAAAAACACTTCATAACAAAACAGAAAAAGAAGAAATGCTAACAACAAAAGCAGCAGTCTAATTGCAATGGTGCACATATACGCTTGTATGGAAACAATGTTACAACAATCACAAAGAGACAAAATACACAAACGCACCCGTAAATGAGGTCCAAAAACAGCCACAACTCACGATGACAAACAAAGCTTTGCATATTTTTCTGTCATGAGGTCTGGAAAAAGATTTGTTTAACTCACGACACGAAGGAAAAAGAGCAAAATTGTGCATTATCATGAGAACGCATCCCAGTAAACTTCACTATCATTGCCCACACAGACATCCAGCCCAAGCAAAAATAGCACAAACAACTGTTGTTGCTTTACCAGCTATCATATTTTCTTTTCATTAAATCAGCCATGACAATGGCGTAGATCATGCAAGAATCGAAAGCGGTTTAAATTCGATGGGAGCCACTACAAAAACATTTTTCACTAGGAATTGTAAGGTACACGAATAATCTTTGCCAAACGGCACTAAACTTCCAAAAAAAGAAAAAAGAGAAAAAAAGGATGCTACTTTATTGTGATACATTTCATAAAAAGAAGGCAGTAATTCTAAGCATAACATCATTGTTGAGGGCAGAACAAATTGTTCGAGAAAAACCAGAAACTCAGAGTCCATAATTATTTTCCAACAAAAGTGGTAAAGATAAGATTATCTCACGCTTTTCACGCGAGGCGAAAGGGGTTGGTTAGGTGTGGAAAAAGAGAAAAATAGAGTTTTAAAACAAACAAATTCGTTACATTATTACAAGGTAAACAATCTTCAGAGCATAAAAGGAGTTCAAAAGAAAGAAAAAGCAACCAAAAAAAACTATCATGTAAAACCCAGCACTACAAACACACAAAAAGTATAGGTGTTACAGTTTATGCAGATCATTTATTTCGCAAGCTCTCAAAAAAAAAGATAAATAAGACTAGAAGACTTTTAAAAAAAACTACTTAGCCTTGCCAAATGGTGTGCTAGGATGAAATAATGCAAAATTAATTCCAAAAAAGCAAAAAAATATTCGGAGACAAAAACCATAGATAAAAATGAATGTTGGGTATTTTTTAATCAAAATAGAAAATTATGAACATACACACCAGCAAAAGCACAACCAAAAAGAAACATAAACCTTCAGAAAATCAATCAGTCTAGAGGGAATCCTCGCGATAGTTATATATATTCATTAGATTTACTCTGTATAGAAAAGAAATATAAATAAAAAATAGAAGTGATACGCACGCCAAGAAGCGATAAGTACAGCTCTCTGTTTCTCACCGCTAGGGAAGGAAAAAAATTGCAAATGAATGAAATAAAGAAGAGAAATAGAAAAAAATCGCATTGGACGTGGAGAAATCACCTAAAGAATAAAGTTTCAACAAAAAAGTCTGAATCATGCAAGGATAGAAGGGAACAAAAAACGTACAGCGTTCCTCATTTCATCTTCAAAAACAGAACAGTTCTCCTGCTTTTTATCACTTTCTTAGTCGCAATCAAATAAAGAAATAGAAAGAAAAAAAAACGGCGCGTATTTCATTTCATACACTAACAGATGTCTTTACGATCAAAATATTTCCTGCTAAATACGGAACTCACAAAAATGTAGTTATACATCAATAAATAATAAAAAAAAGACATCATCAACAGCAGTCAATAGAAAGAAGCGTAACGTAAAACAAACGAAAATCCCAAACCGACAAAAGCTCGTTACTCATCTCAAGACCGAGGGAAAAAGTTTAGAGGCCAGAATAACCTTGGCGATAGCCCTAACCTCCTTAAGTATAGATAAATAACAAAAGAGTAAAAAGGGGGAAGAGAAAAAGGGGGTATCTGCTCTTCTCGTAACATTTTTCATAAAGCAAATCTAAAAAAAAGTCAAATAGTACACCTCTCTGAGGACAAACCATAAAAAACGAGGTAAACCTGTCTTAAAGAATATATTATAGCAACGAAACAGTGGTAGTAAAAAAAGTTACCTCACACTTTTCAAGCAAAGGTGGAGAGGGTTGGCTGGTTGGGAAAGAAAACAAAAAAAAGATTTAAAAACTGATACGATTTTCCTGTTTTAAGATAAAATAATCGTGATATATAAAAAAGGGGGAAAAAGATTCTTATGGAAAAGGAAGAAACAAAAAAAATTTAATAAAAAGACCTGCATTAAAAGTCTTTCACAAAAAACATAGTTAAAGCCGTGGCTGCACATTATTCATGTCGCAAGCTCTTAAAAAAGGACTAAAGTGAGAACAAGAAAATTTGGTTTTGCTTCTTTTTCCCGAAAAAAGCACCTATTTGAAGGAAGAAACAAGAACAGAAAAAATTGAAATGTCTGAGTAGTGAAAAAAAAAAGTGTCCAAAATCTGCCAAATGATAACGTATCACAAAAAAAAAAATAAAAAATTACAAGAAAAATATATATATATATTCGTCATTTCATGAGTATCATAAAAAAAAAAAAGAGCACCTACAGTTGGTAAATCCAACCCCTAAAAACACAAAAGATAAGGAAAGATAAAGCCCGCAAAATGAAAAGAAAAAAATATTTAATTTTTTGAATGCATATTATACAGTGCAAAAATGGGGATTAAAACAGAACCACGCATGATTTCTGCACACTTTCACAAAAAAAAAGCACGACATGGAGTGTATTTTTAAGGGAACATATTTTTCGAGATAAGCCTATTCGTATTGCCCTATAGGTTTTTCATAAGATGCGCCAACCGTCCCGCTACTGTAGAAGGAATTCACGACCTATGCCATGTTTCCTTTGGTTGTGCAACAGGAGAGCCAACGCCCTCGTCGTGAAACAGTGTTGGCAAAATACGCTAAGCTTCCTAAACGAAAAAAAAAACGCATCTGTTGTAATGAGAAATGCCTCGTAAAAAAAAAAAAAGTGGCTTACAAACAAAAAAAATTCATTGAGGTGATCCCGAAAAACTCATAAAAAGGCGATCGCGAATTCGTATTTCTCCAACCAAAGGGAGGCAAGACATCGTTATTTGACACCTTCCACCCGACCCTTCACCGTGCCGTTGCGAGTGAATCTTTTATCCACTTGATAAACTGTCTGCGGGATTATCCTTCAAACGGAGATAGCGGAAAGCAGCTTCAACACCTTTCTCTGCGCATTAACCATTCTACCGCTCGTCACTCCAGCGTTAGAGGTCGAGATTATATGTGGCCTTTCCGCACAACACCAGCCAATGAATTATCAAATTAAATTGCAATACTGAGCAAAGTATGTTCTTCGAACACTCTAACAGCCAATTGCACAGATTGGGTCTCGTCAGAGGACATCAAAAACGGCGTCCGTGACTAATCGGTTTCTGAAAAAAAAAAAAAATGCCTCAATTCTGAAAAGACAATGGCACCACATTCTTGTAGTGGCGTGCCCGTGACGAGCAACGACGGGGCTGGCTGCGCTTTCTTAGTGATAACTAGTGTATTTTCCATGATCTTTTTATGCTGTGCCTCTCTTACTTGTACACCCGTCCTTGACAGCGCTGCGGGATCCTGATCCTTCTTGATGTCTCGATTAAGTTGCGCCAAGCGTCGTTTTACCATCTTGAGGAAGAAATGGTACACTCAGAGAGATTATTGCAGAACGCCTGCAGCGCAGATGATCCGAGATGCAACAGACTCCAGCTTTTGTATCAAAATGTTTCCCAAGACTTAAGCTTTCCTTACCTTACGTAATGCTTTTTTTTTTTTTTTTTTTTTTTTTTTTGCCAAGGATACAGTGTTCGAAATGTGAAAAAAAAGAACACCAAGGAAATCGTACGCCGTGACGAGTTCGTCATGCTCGCCAAGCTTCACGTTGAATTCTTCAAAATTTCTACTAATACCGGCACCCCATTGCCGCACTTTAATTCAAGAACCGCTGATATGGACATTATCAATTCATACATCTATGTGAATATCCTTTGTTGCTCCTTAATCTTTGCTCCCCACGGCAATATCACCTATGACCACCCTTGTGAGATTATAAACCAATTCAGAGCCACATTGTTGCCCCATAGGTAGTTGCGCGCGACCTACCAGATGACTATCTTCGGTTCGGCACCTAAAAAACTTCCTCATGTTATTGGGAAGCTCCACTTGAAAAAACGATGCTTTCAAGTCAAATAAGGTATCAGTTTTGTCGGCCACCGCTCCAAAGCAAGACGATATTTGGCACAGTGAGACATCTGTTTCATACTCATCATTTCAATTGTGGGCCCTTGGCCACGCAATAAATCTTCTACGAGGCCCTGTTGGATTCTCTTCCACCACAGAACAAGGATTCACCCTTCCTCGTGTTTTGAATTTTGATGCCAGTCGAATAATTCTCGCTCGCAAAAAGACATCCACATCCGCAATTGTTATCGGTACGTGGGATGCTCTACTATGAACTGACGTCTTCGGTTTTATTTTGATGATATTGCACCATATTTTAGCAACATGTCTCTTTCTCGCTTCATCGATGCGACTACACACTTTGGCCCAATTCAAAGTCCTCACCTGGACTTGCTGCAAAGTTATGGTCCACACCTCATTAGGTGCACTCACTTTGGAAGAATGTGCTCAGTGTGGTACCATATGCCCTTTAAAAGGACTTTCTTGCGGTTTTTAATCTACAAAGCCCAGCAAGATCCACATTTTATTTACGAACTTTTGCAAACATCTTACATCAACGCTTCGAGGTTAGCACTTTTGTTTGCCACTGCCACATTCCCGCCGATGTATCGCGTCGTGCTTCCGTGAAACTCTATTTGGTATGTCTGTTGTCCGAGATGTGTTAGAATCCCTATCTTCATTCTATTTTCCACAATAATTGCCGCTGCGTGCGCTAATGCCCCTCTTTTGATGGAGAGAGCGAACATTCCCAGGGGATTCAGCAATTTTGCGATGTCCTCTATTTTTACAGTTGTCAGATTTTCTCATGACGCGACGCTGCATAAAGTTCTTTGGATCCACATTACACCCTCACCCGCTATAGTGATGTAACGCGGAGCCTGATGAGGATCTACCTTGAATTTCTTTGATAGAGATCCCCAATCCAGGATGATGGCGTCCGTGTCGATGGGGTGTGGAATACAGTTTTCCTTTTGCAGGAGTGCGATCTCTTCCCACGGGCTTTCTGTGTCTCATACCAGACGAATCTCGAGCATGCCTCCCTCGTTGTCCACCATTGCGCTGCAAGCGCTTAGTTTCCATGACATCATCGGACGAGCCTGTCTTGGATTGGCGTCAGCGACTATTTTTGCTAAGCCCATTTGGTACATATTCCAGCGGACTGTTGTCGAAGTGCAGAAGTGTTTTCAACGTTCGAACGTATTGGAGTTCACTTCTTTTTTGTACCTGTAAACTCTCCACAGAAATGGCTGCCACCTCTCGGTTAGCATCGAGGAAATGCTTCGTTGCAAAATTGTGAAATGTTCTCTAGATTGAACCACTTTATTGCCATGTGGCTTTGCTCCGCATTTGGAGGGCGGTCTCGTTGGTTTCTGCTGCCAAAGCAATGATTAAGAGCATTCTCTTTAGGGCATTTATGAGGTTTATATTATTCACATTGTCCTGTTGTAAATATATATGAAAATTTGTTTTCCATTTCCGCCATTGAGACGCGTGCCTTTTCGAGTGTTTATTGCAATGCGTCTTGCCATGGATGCTGAATTTGGGGGGAGATTTTTTGTCCCTGTTTTTTGTCACTTTTTTGAGTTGATTTCACCTCAAGACTCATCTCGCCCGGACTTCCTTTACACTTTTTGGTACCTGTGACGCGTTTGCCTGTACATGGCAGGTGAAAGAGAAATTACATACCCTTCCACGCCTCAAACAAATGACATGACAGGGTCAAACTTTCTTTTCCTTCTTGATGGAGGAAAAGAAAGTCTTCTCTATTGGTATTCGGCGATATATCTTTGATAAAACTTTCGCCTGAACCCCTGGATCTCTATCATTTCAGTCATGCCACAAAGTAATAGGTGCTCACGTACTGAAAAACACAGTAATTTTCCTGATTTAAACAGATTATCTTTAATCTTCTTTGTTGGAGCAAAGTAATAATTCCACCCCGTAAAAGAGCAACACACTTTCTGTAGAGAAAAGGACGCTTTGTAGGTGAAACCAAAAACCACCTTAAACGTTGCTAAAAAAGTCACCGCTGTCGTCACCAGCAAATATTCGTGAGTTGTGTCAACGTTGCAAAGAATACTCTTGGAAGGGATTTGAAGGAAGATTTGGTGCAGATCTACCTGTGGCATTAGTAGCATATCCTCCTCCTGCGGGACTTGCGGTGAGAGATTTATACCTCGCCGTATCTCTTGAGAAAAGTCAAAATCCTCTTTCTTCTTGACTTGTTGGAGAATACTTTTTATATCCATGATTAACTGGACCATTTGATATTTCAAAAAATTATTATCCTGTGCAGTTCATTAAAAAAATTCCTCGTAATAGACGACACTGTCTTCCAGAATGTGCACACTGTCACTTGGTTTCTGGAAATTCGTTTCCAGCAGTGCTTTTGAGTGAAGCACGGTGGTTTGTTGTTGGTTTAGGATCGCTTGTTGTTGAAACAGTGAGTTTTTCTGCTGGTTCAATTCAGACTGTTGTTGTTGCAGTTGTTCAGGGTCCAAATTCAGTTGGCAATTCATGATGTACCACTGTCTTTGAAGAAAGGATTCCTGCTACTGTATGAAGAATCAATCCATCTTGAACTTGAGCCTTTCTTTCTCCAAAGCTTGAGAAAAAATCTGATTTTGTGGCAGTTGGTGTTCTAAAATTTGGCTCTTCAAGCTCACGAACTTTGACTCCACATTTCCATCCATGCTGATGTATCTGATGCCACCAAAATTATCCATGGACAGATAACCAAAACTCAACTCAACGCTTTTCGTTGTCGCGTGAGATAAAAGAAAGCAAAATTTAGCTTTTCTTTTCCACAGAGAAATTTTTTGAATGCCTTTGTCCAATGTTTCCATTCATGCTTGGAATAACCAATCTTCACTACTGGCATACTTAAAGGACAAACTAAATCTAAAATAGTTTTACAATTAATGAGTTTCTTACCCTACTGCAAAGTAAATAATCCTCATAGAACCTGAATGGTATAAAAAGAAATAAAAACTCAAGAGAAAACAAACGATTTTTACGTAAAAACGAACCACAACAAACTTACAAAAAATGCAGGTAGCACTGTGCCTGCTGATAATTTATTTCAAAATCTCTCAATTTTAAAAAAGTCTTTTTCTTTTTCAATAAGCTATGAGAGTCCTTCATAAATTGTAATTTAAAGTCGCTCTTCATTTGTTGAATGTTGCATCTATTACCAGAATATCCACTATTCGAATAGGCCGGTCCCACCCTTACCTATAATCCTAAAAGAATAAAGAGACAAAAGGGGGACAATAAGTGTGATGATAAAGAAGATTAGAGCAAGAGGTGGACTTTTTTTTTGTTTATCAGAAGCTTTTTGCGGAGCTTGTGGAAAGAATGTCAACTGAGGAAAGGCTACTTACCCATTACCTGGTCCCATATTTCTATCCCCTTTATTCTCCTTTCACTTACCTTTCCCGATCTATAACAGAAGGAGCGCGCAGATATCAAAAGGCGTCTTCTCAAATAGAGGCTTTTTATTTTACCACCCCACCCACCCCCTAGATTCCCTTCTCCCGGGGGGTTCTTCAGGGTAGGAAGACCCCTTAGAGTTGCCACTTCGTAAGTTTTTGATTATACAATTTCCACTTTGACTTCATAGAGAAATCGTCTGAAGTGTAATGGTCATAGACATGGGTTTTTTATGCGGTGATTCTATGAAAGGATTCAAGATGCATTTGGTTTTTTCCGCAGATAACTTTTAAAAAACAAAAAGTTTTACATTAAAACATTTGCAGCACCGTTTCATTACATACTATTCTTGCCACAAGAGATACTCCACTTCACATGTTAATTGAAGTCCACCATGATGATTCTGACCACCTCAAAGTGGTACCAAGGTCCAGTACCCCGTTTTATCGGAAAAAGCTAAGAGACTGCACTTTACTTCGAAAAGGGTGAGGTGCAAGTCTCCTATAGCTACGTCTTCGCAAAGCACCAGGATCTTGCCTCTCCTACCTTGAGCAAGGCATTATCCTCGTCAGTCGATGTGATGCGTGCAAACATGTCATCGGCAGTATCATATTTTTTTTCTTTTAAAATGAACCATTTTGAAACTACACGCAGTCATAAAATACACTTATGCTGCGTTGGCCCGTGTAGTTGTAAGGGTAGATCAAACATTCGTCC
>JASANV010001234.1:0-12157 GCA_030849715.1 Trypanosoma mega | reverse complement strand
ATTACTTTGTACTTTAATTCAGTAGATTACAGCGTGCTACACAGAAGTGTTGATTAAGGTGCGTCATGGATGTCTTACAAAACTCTTATACTTGAAAAAAAACGTCAACTCACATAAAATAGGAACAAAGACTGTTTTAATGTTATGTTTCATACAAAAGTATGACATTGATGTGATTACAAACACACGCTTTGTGATGTCTTATAAATTTCTTTTATTGGCATCTGTGCTGTCGGGGTTCGTGGCAACTGAAGAAGTACAAAAAGACGCTTCAACGAAACTTTAACCGATAAGAATGCAATAAAAAAGAATGGGTGGCCTTAACGTATGAGAAGAAGGCTTATGAAGGTGATGAAGAAGAATAAAATAAATTGTATAATGAGAAGAAAGAAGAATTAAAAAATAAACTTTATGAAAAAGCATCTCATACAATAAACGATGTAACAATGAAATTGTGGGAAGCTGTTCAGAAATGAACACAAAGTTTCAGCGAAGTTTGTCACGTGTGTGAGTCGTTAAACTGTGTCACAAAAGGTAAGGATAAAAAGATACATAAGTTTGATGAATGGATATATAGTGCGACAGAAAAGAAGAAAGAAGTTACTATTTTAGTAAATGAAGCAGGAGAAAAGAAATATAACGCTATCAAACAAAGAGCACAAGATGAAAAAATGAAAATTGATGAATTCGAAGAACTTCTTAAAAGTGTTTTTGAACGGAAGACAAAAGCAGAAACTCTAAATAAAACAGTGACGCAGGAAAGTACAAATATAGAAGAAAAAAATTAAATATTTTAGTAAAGATATGGCAAGTTGTTATCAGGAAGAGAACAGCCATAAAAAGGTGAGCGAAGAAGTGACTGAAATCATAAAGAAAGCACTTGAATCATCTTCTTAAGTGCCATATGTAACAGAAAAAGAAAAGAAAAAAAGAGAAAAATATGGAAAGTTGAATAAAGAAACTGCAAAAGCGGTTCAAACAATACAAACTCTTATTACTGAAATGGATGAGTTTGTCAAGAAAGATAAAACATAGACACAAATAAAANCAAAGAATCTGCACATCCCTTGAAGCCTACGCAGCACGTCCTAATACCTGTGGAGAATAGCACAAAGGTCACAGTGAAGCCTTCAAAAAGTGAAAGAACAGAAGATAAAAAAGAAAAGAATATACAGACAAAAATCGATAAAACAGAAGAAAAAGAGAATGAGGTGAAAGTGAAAAAAGAAGTGAAACTTACAAAGGAGAAACGGAGGCACCAAAAAAAGTTGTTGCAGTAACTCCAAGAGAGAACATTGAATAAAATAAAAACGCAGAAACAGAAAATAGATCAAAAGATGAAACTAAGAAAGAAAAAAAGAATGATAATGCGTAAGTAGGCGTAGATTTTTCCCATTGTTTTTGTAATTTGGATACGAATCAATGATTATGTGGCATTTTGGAATATGAAAAAATGAAAGAAAAACAAAGAGATATACCATTGAAATCAAAAACCAAAAAAAAGATCACATGAAAAGGATATTTATTTATTTAAAAAAATTTGAGTTAATTTTTTAATTTTACTTAAGAAAACTTTTTAATTTTCAATTTTACTTTAACGATCACTAGCAATTACTTTGCAAAAAGATTTGTGGAATATAAAACTTTTTATTTACTCATCCACAGAATTAATTACTACATTGAACAATAATACTGTTTTTTACTTGCATAGCAAAAAAAGTTATTATACAGAAATAAAAGAAAACTAAAGCTAAAATTACTTTTAAAGGCTTCAAGTACTATTTCGCAAAACTGTGTTTTTAAATATAGATTTCTTACTATTATGTGAAATTATGATTAGAAAAGACACGAAGTTTTTTTTTTAAATTGAGTATGAAAATTTACTTTAATTTTGAAGTTTAAATTTTAAGAAAAAGCAAAAATAAAAGAAAAGTTTTGAATCGTGTAGAAAAAAATTGTTCCACGGAATGCCACATCTAAAACGACAATTTGAAATAATTTTTCTTTCAATGCTTCGTGTTAACTTTGTGTATTTTTTCTTACATTTTCTTTTTTTTACGCTCCTAAGAAGAAGTTTAGTAAACGCTTTAAAGTGCAACGATTACAATGGCACGCCATTTATTATTGTTTGTTTGGACGCTTTCTATTTGTTAGGTTTTGTGTAAGTGCCACGCATTGGAGAAACGAATGCTTTGCACGGAATCGACATTACTTTCTTTTCGAGATGCATCGCATTGTCTTCACTCCACAAAACGTATAACATTAAAAGGGGAAACGTTCGATGGCTAAAAGAAAGACGTTGACGCAACTGATTCGATCAAAACACAGAAAGAAAAAGTGAAAGCTGCAGAGGAAAAAATACAAGCAATCGTAAAATCCGCGGAAGAAATGCAAGCGCAAGTAAGTAAAGTGGAACAGGAAGAGATAAAAAAAGGAAATGAATCAAATGCAGAATCGGAGAAATTTTTGGGAGAACCTCTTGGATCTGCAACATACGCCAAAGAAGTGCAAAGTGCGATGGAGAAAATGAACAATAAATTTAATGAAGCAAAGGAAAAGGCGAAAGCTGCATTTGATTTGGCAACTGAGGCAAATAAGAAAATGAATGAAGCAAAAAGCACTTTGGATAATGCAGAAAAGGAAAGCGACAATAATGAAAAGATAGCAAAGGCTGCGAAGGCAGCAAAAGATGCAGAAAATGCACAAACAGAAGCGGAAAAGGTAAATGCACTAATAAGTGAAGCAAATAATACGTTAAAAGAATTGAAAAAGGAATACGAAAAGTTGGACATGGCATTTTGTAAAGTAAAAATATCTGATACAGTATACGTTATGTTTTATTTACAAAAAGATATTGAAAACAATCACTTGAGTGCATTTACCAACAATTCAAAAATAAACTTTGTGTTACGGGAGATTGAAATTATTTTAAAAGAAATGAAAAATGAGGAAATTAAAAAAACTGTGCAAACCCAACTTGAAGCTGTAAAAATATCTCAATCCGCAGCTACCGTATTGTACAAAACTGTACGAGATACGTCCAAAAAAGCGAAGGAATGAAAAGAGAAAACCACCGCATTTTGGAATAAGATAGCACAATATACATCTCTGGAAGAGGTCAAAAAAGATTGCGATGAAGCAGAAAGAATATTAAAAGAGTCAGAGGACGGGAAGAAAAGTACAGCAAGTGAATGCATCAAACTCAATGAAGAGAGAAAAAAAGTGAAAACAGCAAATGACACCGCATTTACCAACTTGTATGCTGATAAAGTCCTGACGTCTATACATTATGCTACAAAGTATGAACAAGACGCCAATCAAAAGAAACAACAAGAAGAATCCGATGTTAAAGTTATTGAAGCACTTAACAAAGGTGAGATGGGAGAATACAGTGATATGATGCGTCACGAATTTGATTTATTTCAAAAATTATTTTCGCAATTGAAGCAAAATGCTGATACGGTTATCTCCGCAAGTGTAAATGCTGAAAATCAGAAGGAAAAGGCCATGAAAGCCGTCAATGATGTCTCCACCACAAAGGATACGGCTGCAATGGAAGGTCGCGCGAATGACGCAAAAGAAGCGTCCATTGCGGCATCTTTGCACGAAGAAGTGGCGAGTGCACATCATCGAAAAGTGATTGATGAATACTTTGACCTTTTCAAAAAAAAATGTTATCAAAATAACGAGCTCTGCGATCAAAGCGGCATTTTCACTCAATAAGACAAAAGCGTACGCAGATCATTTACATCAAATAAAGAACGAGTCCGATGCGGCTATCAAATGTTTAAAGGAGATGAGCGGTGTAGCGCAAGCAGAAACTCAACATCAAATACACAAACACTTAAAATCCGCAGAAGATGTCTTTGCCACCGTTATACAACAGGAGGAGAATGTGAAGGATGTTTTTTACAAGGTGCAAGCCGAAAAAAATAAGATTGACACATTTGTTCGTGGAATGCAAAGAGGTGGAACGTGCCCTGTGACTTCAAGTAAATTATTTAATCTAACAAAAGTCGCTTTGAGCGAAATCGAAAAAGAAGAAAACAAATTCAATGTGGCACATGAAAACGTCCTCACTTCAAAAGAAAAGATTATAAGTGCAATTGAGGAGGCAGAAAAACTTATGGGTGTGACTCATACAAAGTCAATAAATAAGATGTCACCTCAGCAAACAAAAGACAGCAACTCATTGAAGGATTCATGCGCTGTTTTTTCTCCTCTAACGCCAGTGAAAGAGGATGAGAAGAGCGAAGATGGCAATGAAGTTGATGGAAACGAAACAGTCGAAACCACACGCCCTGTGACGAACTCAGATGTGATGATACATCCGTATCATGCTCTGTTGTTTTCGCTTATGGTGGTTCTTTGCACTGTTCTATTAAATGAAACATAGTAGTTTTTTTTTACAATGAAAAGTGGAAATTGTACGAAACTTTAAATATTTATTTTTGTGTGCATCTAATGTGCTTGATGCAGTGATAATATACATGAAAATGCACTAACAGAAAAATCATTTGGATTTTAGGAAAAATACGTGAGGTAAAAAGTTAAAATTTGATTATTTTTGGAAAAAATGAAAAACTTACAGTTTCTTCTCTTGTATCTAATTTTTACTAATGAAAAGAACCTACTTATGAAAAGAATTTTTTATGTGTTTAAAAAAGGAAGCATTGTATGCTTTTATTGTGACTACAACTTGTATTTTTTTGCTTTGATATGCTTGCAGTAATTCTACTTTTTTTTGTTGTTCCTTTAAAAAAAGATATTTAGAGTTTAGCAACGTAGTCATAAATGGTATATCTCCTTGTTTTTCTTGATGAAGCGTTCTTTCAAATAATTAGTTTTGAATTTGTAAATCATTGTTATGTCCATCACATAACAAATATTATCGAAGCCATAGTAATTCACAAAATGAAAACAATTTACAATGCAAACAATTGTATGTTGACGTAAAAGGAAAGGCGATTGAGGAAGCA
The DNA here is from genome assembly GCA_030849715.1 of Trypanosoma mega. NCBI lineage: Eukaryota > Euglenozoa > Kinetoplastea > Trypanosomatida > Trypanosomatidae > Trypanosoma > Trypanosoma mega. The sequence continues at coordinate 7,178 of JASANV010001234.1, read as the reverse complement.
ATACAAGAGGAGCAGAGGTGTGGATGACATAACGACAGTCTCATGTTTGAGAGCGGAGAGCCAATGTGTATAGAATCAAAAAAAAATGTGGGATCGACGCTTTCCATTGTTGTAATAGTGAAAAGGTCGAGAAACGTTGACGGCTGTGAAGGTTTGTAAAGACAAATGTCTGCTATCCATTAATGTGTACATGATGAAAAAATAATGAGAATTAACACAAAAGGAATCATTTGCGCCATATGAACTTCTGAATGAGTACAAAAAAGAAGAAATAGTACGTTTACAACTATAAATAATGCAAAAATGTTAATTGTTTAGAAAGATGGTAATATTTTTGCTATTATAAAGCACGAATTCACTTTAAATTGTTATTAGTATATAACACAATAGCAGTGCTTGTAATGCCGTAAAATGAGGAGGATTCATCATTATAAAAAAAGTTCTTTAATAAATTACATCGTGTTGATTATTGTGTTTTCTCTGGCATAAAAACAAATAAACGTAAAGCATTTTTAATGTTGAAGAAATAATGCAGCAATAAAAATAGAAAGAAACTTACGCAATCAAATAGACAAAATGTTGTATAGGTACAGAGAGAGTTTTGAGAAAAGTAAGTAGAAAATCAAAAATGACTGAAAATGCCTGTACTTTAGATTAAATAAAATTTTAAAAGTAGGAGGAGTCGCTTTTTAGTAAGAATAGATAATTTTTAGAATAAATAAATGTGTAGACAAAGCAAGACAATATGCTCTTATAGAGTTGAGAAATGAAAGTATAGCAGAACATAAAATAAAAACATATGTTGAAAATCTTACACAGCATTAACCAAATATATTTTTATTCAAGTACGCCATTTTTATTACTCAATATTACATTTGTATTTTTTGTGGTATAGCAAAAGTAGAAAAGCAAGAAAAGAAAATAATGTTTAAACTTAAACTCTATTTTTTATTCATTTCCTTATAACACGGTAAACAATTTTATTTTTATGTTACTTAATTTATCGTTCTACAAAAAAGCAGATGTTTCTTAATTTGCAGTTATGAAAAAGTAAAGTAAAATTAAAGATGAATAAAGAACGCTTTAAACTATAATAATGATTCATCCAAAAACTTCAATGCATAAATGAAAACTAATACAAAAAATGGACCTTTACATATTTTATTTATTTTATTAATTCACGAAATCACATGCATTTGGACGCTTTGTCAAATAAACAAGTTTTGTAAGTGACAAACAAAATGTAAGTAAAAAATAAAGAAAAGTAAAAAAATTTCAGAGTAGAGAAAACATTTATTTAAAACTAGATTTTTTTTCACTTTTTAAAGAACATTAATATGTTGTTTTGCATAGATTAAAAACAGTATGAATGTAAGTATAAATTTCTTGAAATGAAGAATTTTTGGTTTGCTTTCTTAACGACACTTTAATTCTTCTCCTCTTTTTTTGTTGATTAAAGCATAAGTTTTCCATTTTAAATTTTTTAAAAAAAATTTTTTCCACAAGGATGTTTTTTCTCTTCTTTCTATTACTCCAATTTCTTTGTTGCAGTAATCCATGTGTTGCCGATGATCAGCATTTGATTCATCCCATTTCTTTGATGGAAAAAGATGATTTTCAAATGGCATCATTGTTATCTGTACAAAAAAAATCTGGTCGACCAATGAAAAAGAAACCTTTCAGTTTAACAAAAGTGTGGGAATCTCCTCGAATTGGGTTTTTCAGTGGTGACAGTGAAAAAGGTGACAGAAGATGCCCGACAGAAAACACAGATGCTACGAAAACAATAACAACAATTAAAAATGAAACAGTCGTTTGCAAAGATCGATTAAGTCGTGTTTCAGGCAATGACGTCACACTTGATGATTATTACAAAGGAATTTTACGAAACTCTGCCGAACATGTCAATTGGCACCTAAAAACAAAAATACTTCTCAAGCCTTTAACGACGACAAAAGTCTCTTTTGGAACAAGTACGGATCCTATTTGCAAGAACTTTAAGATGGACTATGGAGATGGACTTAAAGGCACACATACTTTTGATATGATTATTTTTTTCGCCGCGCATCAAATGAGCCAAGCGGATAACGATCAGCACGCCTACGCGCAATTTTGTCCATCAAACAAAGAAGATCCATTAATTCTTATTGTAAACCGCAATCCAAACAAGATGACACCTCTAATGTATGAACCGGTAACAAACACCGTAATGAAAGTATTTGCTTTCGATGCGTGTCCTCCTGGAAAGAAAATTATGATTGAACGCGGCAGTAATGGCACTGAAATATCTTCAAATACGTGTTTACAATATGATTGCAATGCGGAAAATGGACAAAAATTTGTGGAATATAGGAAAAAGGACCAAACGGATTGGAAGCGATGCACAGATCGAAAAGGCATGCCATTACAAAATCTTAATCCAGAAATGACATGCCCGTCATGGTATCAACTTTGCTCTCCAAAAATGGAAGAGGACATCACACACACTCTAACATTTACGGAAACAAATACGATTTCATTAACAAAGGAGATACCACCAACAAGGACGATTTCATCAACAAGGACGACATCATTAACGCCCATTCCGCCACATTCAACTGTTAATACTCCTGAAAAGAGAGATCAAACGGATAAGAGCACAATTTCTGAAAAGGAAAATGTGCAGTCCACAGAAACTGTTTCAAAAGAAGTTCAAAACGTTTCCGAAAAGATAAACAACAATTCCGTGGCATTACCACTAAACATCACAGATAATGTCAAAAATGAAAATGTTGATAAACACAAAGCAAAAGATAATTCCTATGGATTTGTTTCTTTTTGCAATTCGTTACTTCTATGGGTACTCATTGCGATGTTCATCTCCTAAAACATGGAATTAAAATGAAAAAATTGATGTTGAATTGAATGTGTGTTTCATAAAGAAAATGTAAAGGGAATGGAGGAAAACTATATAGAAAGGAAAAGAAAAAAAAACATTTCAGGTGAAATAATGGAAAAAAAATTTTTGTGCTGCATTTGCTAAGGTAAAAAAGGATAAAATTCAAAAATATATAGAGGTATATGAACATTCTTTCTCTAAATGATCTTTTTTTCAATTATCTTTTATTATCTTTTATTGTCTTTTTTTACGTTTTTAAGAAGCTGATGCTTGGTTTTGCATTCTTCTAATCTCTTGAGAATTTTGAAGAACTTTTGATCGTGCAAAACAATTATTTATGGTAAAAAGTGAAACATTCGTTTTGAAATCTGAAAACTAAAGAACATACAATTGATAAATTTAAGAAATACATTACGTTTTAAGAATTTTGAAAAAAAAACAGAAAAATTTATTTGCATTTCAACAATGAAATGATTATTACTTTCAAATATGATTCCTTATTTATGTAAATTATTCCTTGATGTGCAAAAGTATTCCTTTTTGCAATTAATTGAAATGCATAATTGTATACATGATGTGAGTAAGACGGTTACGGATATATAAAAATGCGCTTTCTTTTCCTCTTTTTTTTATACGTTTGTGTTTTTATTTTTATCTAGGAAAATATCGAATCTAAACATAATTTTACGACATCATATTTATTTATCTTCATAAAGCAAAGGTTGTGTGTTTTAACGTCAAGGAATGTGAAGGTATGTGTCTCTATTTTTTATTGCAAATTTGTAAAGAGAAATGGACACAAATAAATGTTAAACTCACACTCCAAGTTGTCATGGATTTCAAAAGAAATTATGGTCTTATCTATTTACCTGTTCAATGTTTTTGTTGTTATTAGAAGATACCATTTTAAAGTAAATTAGTTTGTATATAAAAAATTCTTCTTCCACGTCAACTACCACATACGTATCCATTTGTAGGGAGATCCAAAAATATTCGGCTTTTTGAACACATCCATCTGCAAGTTTTCCAACGGAAGGGAAAAATGATGTGAACTGTAAATATTGAATTTTATGGAAAGTTGAATCTGTATCGTTTTTATCATAAACAGCGTTCCGTTTCCCAAAGGAATAAAATATGAGAAAACGTGTTTATTTTGTCTTTTCAACTTTTGCTTTAATTTTTAATTGAAAATTTAGTTGAAGATATTACAGAAGGAAAAAAAATCGCGTTTTCTGAACTTATTATAAAGAAATTTTGACTTTCACTTACTTTATGTATTTGAAATTGTTTCGCTAATATCTAAATGTAGTACAACTTTAAAGTATGATGAAAACCTTTACAGTTTTCATCTTTTGTTTAAGTGTTTATACACATTTTTTAGAAATATATTTATATTGTTAATATGTTTAACAATCATTACTGAAAATGTCTTTCATTTATTTTTTTATACCAGCTGAGAGGAATACGTTTCTATACCTTTCATAACTTTTTTATTTCTTATTTTTTTTACTTTTAAGTGTGCCATGATTATCTGTACGTGGTATTGATTAGTCGGTCCAATGCTTATGTTTTGCATTTCTATTTAATTTTTTTTTCTTTAATTGTTTTACGTCTTTGAATTTTAGAAAGACCAAAAACTTCCTTTACAAGAAAAAGAGTATTCTTGTCTGTGTACAAACAATAAATAATTTGTGTTTTCAGAAGTTATCACCATCGCATTGCATTGTATGAGGTGAATGAAATAGAAAAGTGTTGATGTGATAATAAGATAAATTATTTGTAGTATTAGAACTACGCATGCGGTTTGAAAATGTCTTTATTTATACTGTAGTATTGTAATTCGTTATTGAATAGATCCATTATATGTGGTGTGAGAATAATTGTCCTCAGTTTATTTCTTGCGTTAGTGTGCTGTCAATACTGAATTTTAAACACTATTTTATTTGTTAATTTTGCATCATTTTTATGTTTTAAAAAAAAAGTGTCTCTTCTAATTGCTTTTTGTAGTTGATGAAAGCAATATGATAGAAAAATGCTTCTCTTTTCTACGTTATATCAATAAATGTTATATATACTTCAAAAGAGTATCCAGAGTTTAGCTAATTTGGATAATTAAATCGTATTTAACATTTTTGTCATTCAATCTATTTCATTTCATTATATTTTTCTTGCAATAAGGTATCAAATGGGAAATTGACGTAATATGAACAACAGTTAATAATTATTATAGATTTCAGAATTTATTTTTGTAAAAAAATTTCCATTTGTAATTTTTTCACAATTTTATTTAAATGCTTTTTGATTAGTAATTTAAAAAATTACATGTCCTTTTCATAGTAAAAACTTCCCCAAAAAAGAAAATAAACTTCTATCAACAATTATAGTGTTATTTTGTACCTTCAAAGAAGAAAAACACGAAAAGGAATTAAAAAAAAATTATAATTGAAGTGAAAAAATGATTGTGAGGGTTTGTTTTGGCAAACAAAATTAAAATATAATATATGTTCATTAGAAACATTAAAAACAACAACAAATAATGCGCAAAAAAAACTGTTCTTATCTATTGTTATCCAAAGCAAAACACGCGTCTCCTTTAAGTAAGTAACAAAATATAAAAGCACAACGGGATGGAGGCAAAAAGATGAAAAAAAACTTTTCTGAGACTAGTAAAAGAAGAAGATTCAAAAAGTAATGCACAAAAATTTTTTAATGGAATTATAAAGTCAGAATTCAGAAAATAAACAACTTCATTTGAATACAAGCAAATTAAAAAAATTATAAAAATGAATTACCATACAAAAAAATGCAGATGAGAAAAAAAAGTAAAGATATAATGCAGAACAGAATCTAAATAAAATAGTAGAGATGCCAACAGAAATTCTACGAATATCAGAAATAACACGGAATAAAAAAAATATGTGTGCTGTATAACATCTGTAGTAATAATAACAAAATTGCTGATAAATTTTCAACAGTGCTAATAATAACACTCTATTTGTTATTTACATATGGGTATATTAAAAAATAATACTTTTTTTGGTGACATCTATAGCATTGCAATAAGATTGAGAGTAAAAACGTTAATCATTTTAAAATTGTTTTTACGTTAATAATCATAGATAATACGTTTACAATATTTAGCTTTCTACATAAGTTCGCAGCTTTAATATATTTACTCCAACAATTTATTTGTGCATTGATAATATTATCTTGTTATTTGATGTTATTTATTTTTTGTACTCCATTACATGAACGGTTGTGTCCACATATTGGATGCACTTTTACGAGCAATATTTGCATTATTATAATTTTTTCTTTATTTCTTGTTCTGAAATAAGAGACAGATGATGTAAATTATATATTTTGCTTTTTACTGTTGCGATTTAGGACTATATTTAAGAAATTTTAAATGCTTTTTTTGCTATTTCTTTTAAATATATTGTTTGCTACAAATACGTCAAATTATGATATATTGTATCTGACAAAGTAAAATGGCCCATTTAATCTAACCGTCTTTTTGATAAATCATATATTAGATACACAAAAAAATTATGCTATCAAGCAGGAATTGTATAAGTAAAGCATTTTATTGGGTAAAGAAAATCAGATAGATTGAAACGAGACACAATATTGTGCGAAGACAATGACATAAATGCTAACTTCAAACGTAAAAGTGTGCTTTACCACAAGCTATTGGTTTATCTCTAACCGGATACACTCTATTCACGCGGTAGATTACTCATTCTTATTTTACTTTTTGGCAAAATGGAACACTTTGTTTTCCTTCAAGCTTAACCATCCTTCCTCTACTCCTACAGTATCGTCAAAAGATGGAAAGGTCAACATTTTGTACATTCCCTTTGTGGTTTGGTTCCGTAGAGAAAAGGTCTCCAGTAGCTTTACAGGTGCTCAGATCCGCTCAATTGGTTGAATAATTGGAACTGGAGCGCTTCCTCCGTAAACGGCCCTTTCCCTTTTCATTTTTCTGAGACCGAGCGTCATCCACAGAGAAAGGGGAGAATGAAACTATAAAAGACTATTTCACTAAACTTTGCTTGAGCTCTTCATCATGAGCGAGGCGGTCTTCGTTTTTGGGTTCAGAAGTTGTCAGGCAGAGATGTAAGAAATGAAACAGCTCACACAAAGGAATGCACTTGCCTTGTTGCATCTACACTTCACATTTACAATGAAACGAAGAATCAACACAAAAAAGTTGACGAAATACATATGTGCGATAAAAACAATTTGTGTGAAGGTAATAAGCCCTCCATGGATATAAATGCCGATGGTACATTAAATG
>JASANV010001233.1:0-12067 GCA_030849715.1 Trypanosoma mega | reverse complement strand
GCGCGCCACAAGAGGGGCGCTGTATTTTGAAAACGCGCGCACTAAAACTGACTGCGCTTTTTAAAAAATGTAAAAAAAACAAAAACAAATTATATTTTAGTTCTGAAAACATTACAAAATTCCTATTTGTGGTGTCCGCTTTTCTAGTTCCAATTTCCAAGGACAGACTGCAACTTTTGTAAACACAAACAATAACCCAAAAAAACTGTATAAAAGACAACAGTTATAACCCGAGTTCCTACTTGTTGGGAAACAGTAAATATTCCTTTGGCCTTCCATGGCACAACGTACATCATTCACCCCAACTCCAACAAACATCCGTACGGTATATATAAATATATAGTTATTTTACTTTCCAAGTTTATCTATGAGGACTGTTTACGAACACTCTGTTCCAATAAAGACACATGTGCTATATAAAAAACGGTAAAACGAATATACTGATACCAGAAAGAAATAGAATACGCGTTCTGCACTTGGCTTCGCCACCTAGTATCTACAATAAAAAACTTTTGTAAAAAACAAATACAAAAGAAGAAGAGAGAAAAGAACAAAAAGTATATTGTTTCTTTATTCAGATTACGTCAAAGAAAATGAGCAGCACGTATCATAACACAGATGTTTACAAACTTACCATCTCACGTGCTATTCATGTGTTCAATTTTTTGTCCGACAAGTGAAGACTTTACGAGGTGTTTCTGTTTAGGGTACCGAAACTTTTCACACACTGCTGTGTAGAACGTTTTTGGGGCTGTTATAAAAATAAAATAAAAATTATAAACAAAAGAATAAACCCCCTTTGACGCCGTATCCCACGAATGTATCCCATTTATAAAGATAGAAAAAAAAAATAAAAAAAACTTTGCATTGTAAATGCTCAGGAATCTATTATTATATAATAGTATCCTAACTTTACGCTCATTCTGTTCGCAAGCTTCTACAAAGAAATTATAATAATAATTAAAAAAAGAGGGTAATATTAATTCATTGAAGATGGTGGATGTACAAAGACGCACATAGAACTCTCATGGACTCTGTTTTCCAGTGCTAAAGTTCATAGAAAGAATCTTTTCGCAATAAAACGGAAACAAATAAAAGAGTTTCTTTGTCTTGTTCATATCTGTAAAATAAATAAAAATAAAATATAGATTTATATATATTTATATATACACTGTGTGCAGTGAACGCACACGCACCTCTGAGAGAAGCAATTAAGAGCATCTATATAGGATCCTTCCTACAGCTTATCGGCGCTAACCCCACCACCACCTGCGCTTTCCGTGCTTTTTTTTTGGTCCTCACTTTCTCTGTTTGTTTAGGACTTCCTTCAATAACCACGTCATACCAAACTTCATGAGCAGTCCACGGATTCCTTTATTCGTCACGATTATTGTTCCTTGTGGGAGGTATTTTATTTGCCTCTTTACGTTTAATGCGTTTATGCCAGTTTCGTATATCATAACGTAACTTTTTGGGTCATGAACCCGGCATTCTCTCATTTTTTTATGCGCACTCTCAGCGATTGTCTTCAGCGGTGTATTCAATTCTTTTGTCAACCTCATCTGCAACCCAACACAGATTGGCTCCGCTCCGGCACTTCCTTTGTTTTTTAGCATAAGCATATTATGCGCCCCATCCAATGCAGGATAGTTCTTCACCTCTGGGTACACCACGTGAAGGTTTTCGTGCCCAATATTACGGATTGCTTCGCCCACATCGTCACACGTTTTTGGGTTTTGTGTTTGGTATCTCTTTTCCGGTCCTTTTTTTACAAGTTCCACGTTGACGAGAAGGTCATCAAGAGTGTGACATGATGGGGATCCGTAAAATTTTGCGTACACCCCGCATTCGTCATCAAAGTCACATTTTGACTCCTTGAAGAGGTCCACGAAAGAAAGTCTCTTTTCAGCAGATTTCTTTCCGAGATTATTACAATAGAAATCCCAAAATAGAGATAAAGCCCGCTCAGCGGCGGGAATAACCTTCTCCATAACTTTATTACCGTCATTTACGCCTTCAGTGAGATGCGATTTCAGCTCTTCAACCGCTTTACGAATACTTTCAATTTTCTCGGAGGAGGAATCCTTACCAGCTGTGGACCATTGGAAAAGAGGCCCTGTTGGCATTATCAATTGCACATTGGAATCATTAAACACTTTACGGTAAATAAGAGTGGAGTCGCCACGAGATCCTAACTCAAAAAGAGTCTTTTTTCCAATTAATTCCGTCTCTTTCCATTGCTCATTTGAGTAAAACATGTGCTTTGAAAGCAATTGAAGGTAGCTGTGAATGTCACCATCAAAGGTAAAAACCTCATCATGCAGCTGTTCACTGGAGATGCTTTTTGATTCGTTTATGTGTTCTTTCACTCTCTCAGCAATTCTCTGCATTGTTCTGAAATGTCCACCACTATTATAGATAGCACTCTTAATGGCAAAGAGAGATTTCTCTTCGTCTTTTTTAAACAGTTTTTGTGACTTAACATGCTCGCACAACGTATCAGCCACTTTTCGCATGTCCTGTGGTTGACAAGGAAGAATTGGAATGTTGAACAAAGGACGATGGGAACCAGTAGACACGGTTCCATGCAGGAATGCAACGTCTAGACATGACATAATTGGTATAATGCATAGTTCGCGATCGACGCTGTGAGAAAGTGCACCACATATCTCTCTTACAAGTGACCTGCGCTGGTTTGTGTTTTCAATTTTCCTGAGCTCATCCACAAGCACGAAAATTGCGACACTCTTTGGATACTGTGTGCGTACAAAACGAAAAAACATATTCAGATCAAAGTTTATGGCTTTGGACACGTTTTTCATAAACACTTTATTTGTCATATCCGCCATCAGCCGGTTGATAAGCGCATCACTCGGTGACTCATATTCACTAAACGACGAATCCTGACTAAACGTGCTACACAGGGCTATTGGTCGTTGTGCCTCCTCAATATTAGCATTTCCATTCTTGTACCGTCCCTTGACAACAGCATCAAGGAACCTTCCAGTTTCGAGTGTGGACACAACGTTGTCTTTTACCTCTTTCTTTAAGGTAACGGTCGCGTTTTCACGCAGCAGTTGCAGCAGCTCCGTGTTTCCCTGACCAGAGCATCCAACGACGCACGGAAGTGGAATAGAACTCTTGTCGGTTCCCGGTTTCCTGCTGAAGATTTTCTCAACAACTTCGGCCACCTTACTACACGCTTGAGGGATGTTGAAGATAAACTCACCTGAATCACTCTCCTTTTTCCCAAGCTCTCGGAGGATACCGTGCAGCGACGTGCGAGTTGTTGTCATATTCCTATCCTTCCCCACAATTTGGTAGAAGTTAAACAACTCCTCGGGCCCGTTGAACTTCTCCGGATTTGTAGTTTTAAGAGCTGAAGCCAGCATTCCCATAGATCTTTCTGAAATGGGAGGCCTCTCTTCAAGTTGTATGTACTCTTTTAAAAAAACAACATTTTTTTCCCATAAGGTCTGTATATCTCTTTGTACATCTCTTTCCATATCTTGTAGCATTAAATATCTGTCCTTCTGTGTTTTATAATCTGGTAGAGCCTCAATACGTGATAATAAGTCTGTATCATTAATATAGCGATTAGGATTACTGATAAAAACGTTCATAGAAACGTTCCGGATCTCTGCCGGAAGTGCAACGTCCAGATGGTGTTGTACAAATTCCTTTATACGCATGCTCTCTGGTGCATCAATCCCTTCAAGTAGAATACCCTGTATTGGGGAATTCATTGTCCAGTTAACACTCTGTCGTTCCACTCTCGATCTCACATTTCTTCCACCCTTTGGTCCCATCCCATTATCATCTCTTTCTCTTCGTTCGCGGCTTCTTGATTCATTCAAATTTCTCTGTCGTCTATGTCCACCGCCTGCACCAGTATTTCCCTGATTGGATGACATAATCGCACACACACGCAAAAAAAGTGAAAATAAGAATTAAGTAACTTCAATAGCTAAAGTAAGACTTCTCGTGGGAGAAATAAAGAAAAAAATGGAGACTACCAGTAGTTTACACAAGCTAAAAGAGAAACAAGTACATGCAAAGGCACTATATTTGGTTGCTCATGGTTACAACTGATTTTACTCACTTATTCTTAATAAGAAATCAAGGAACAAAAAGTGGTCACACAGCTCACTGTACAGCTCACTACACGCTCTCTCTTAATGTCCTTCACCACCATTTTCTTTACTCTTTTACATGTTAGCTCTTCCAACGCAAACCATATCATCATCATACTGCACTATAAGAAACAGAAATCTCACTCTTCGCTAATTACACAAGACTGAAAAAACAACACACACTTTGGTGGCACACACCCCGTAGTACGTGGTATGCTTCACAATCTGCAAAGAAGCAAAATGCGAACAGCGCGGTGTGGCTCATTAGTTAAAGCAAAAAGAAAAAAAAAGAAAAAGAAATGTGATAAGTAAAAGCAGCAAGCAACCTTTGCTCTAATGATCCAAAGAACAAATGGAACACATGTGAATCCCTACACTGCAGTGAAAGAAAGACGAATCAACTCAACTCCAAACCAAAAAGAAGAAAGCACGAACAAAATCAAATAAATCATTCACTATTAGTCTAATAAAACGGTAACCACATCATCGCTGGGTAAGGATCCAATAACCTCTTCATAAGAAGAAGCTCAAAACCCGCAGATGCGCCTCGAGTGCACCTCAAAGGCTTTTCTTTTCGAACTACACACAGCATCCACATTAGCCAACGCGCAATGCCATCACACAAACCAAAGCTTCACTTATATAAAAACACATGCCACACATCATGGATTTGGCCAACCCATACACAACAGCCACAAATGGATAAAGCGCAACCAACTACTGATGAGCATCAATCACCTAGCAAATGATGGACAGCAAAAAAAAAATAATAATCAGAAAACTCACCAAAATGTCAAACATTGTGACAAGTATAGTGATATATAGAGATATCCAAAGTAGAATCGAATCACTCACCAATTCGGCACATTAACATCCTTTCAATCCCCCAAAAGCGAGAATTAAATGAAACCATTAAATTAAAATATTAGTTTGTGCAATAGACATAGATAGACATACGTCATTATATCCAATATGCATAAAAGGGGAAACAACACACTCCAAACGCACAATCAAATGCAGTTAACAGCAAAAAAGAAAAACATCCATTCATACGATGCATGCGGTTTGAGAAGAACCCAACATCAATGAAATACGTCCGCACCTTTCATCATCCCAACCTCAACACATTGCTCAACTACTCAAACGCACACGCATCTCAAATAGGACAGAAGCTGCAGTACCCTCTCTTTTAAGTGCGTAGTTCATTTAGTCCCCTGAACGCAACCATGGGTTCGTTTCGTTAGAAAATAGCAAAGTGCCATCCACTGAGAAGGCAAAAACTCCTCTACTTGATCCTTAAGCAGAACGGAGGCTAGTAGTATTTTTACCCTCTTTGTACATCACCTCATCCCCATATCATCGTTAGAAGATGATGATGATGATTATGCTTCAACAAGACACAGTGAAACATTTGTGTTGCACTCCTACATTAACTACCAAAGTCTGTCAAGACTGAAGCGGTGACCGAAGCCTCTTGCTCCATTCATCCAGCACATGCCATGTTCCGCCAAGAATGGTGTTCCATCAACTGCTGGAAAAAAAAGGACTACAGAAGTCGCAGAAGACCCTCTCCGCAAAGAGAATCTGCGACGGTTACGAATCCATGATTTTAAACAGGCCTAGAAAAAAAGGAGCCAATTAGACTCTATCGAGGGATCCTTCATACGCGGAATGCCTTATTATGTGCCCGGTATTTGAAAACGTCCTTGATCCGTATAAATTACGGCGTTCCACAATGCTGGGTTGACGGTCGCGGTTTTCTTTCCTTCAGAACCTCAAATGCAGAAGTAAAGGCTCAACAACAAATCAGCGTACCTGACTACAATAACATTTAGCAATGCCAGGATTCCTTGTATACGGGGAATTTTCAAGTGTCAAGTACCTTATTCAGTAGGGAGAGTTCATTTTCCACCTTTTCGTATACACTGGGAATTTTAAAGATGAGCATGCGACCTTCGCAGACAACCGATTCCCTTGTGGTATAAGATGCCGCACTCAGTCTGCAGTCGTGTTTATGTACCACAGAAAAAATTGGTGTGTCTGTTGAGGTTTCGTAAGCGTTTTCCACCTGGAATGGACCCCTGGAAAGGGTTTGGACACATCGAATAGAGTGTTTATTTGGGGGCATGATGCGCTCTCCGAGTGGGTCCTCCTGCGTGCCTCCTATATAACTGCTTAAGCGTATTTTCGAAATTCCTTTGTGCCAGAAGCACACAATAGCGAAATTTCACCAAGGTAAAGACACGGAAACAAGCAAACAACAAAACCACATATGCGTAGCTGAAGAAAGATAAAGAAAAAATGATAAGTCGTTTTAAAGGAAACAAAGGGATTACCAACACTTGTAAAAAAAAGGAATTCGTCGGGAAAAAACACACACGTAATAAACGGAAAAGTAAAGAAGCATTCTGGCGACTCGCCTTTAAAAGAGTATAATCTGCCCTTCTCGCTCATACTTAACTTATATACACGCAAACCGAGAACACAAAAAAAAAACTAAGTAGACTGTTCAGCACATTGTGTATGGTTGGCGTATTAATGATATCCAAAAAAGCACAGGCCTGAGCAGTCATTGGTGAGAGAAAACTCTTCACATAGGGTTCACATCAAACGGCACTCCGCAAATACACTGTGACGCTAAAAAAATGGTGGAATAATCAAAAAGATTGGAAGCTCACCATTCAACTTGTTGCTCTTTAATGTGGACAACAAAGTCCTCTGTTTGCTTTTCTTGTCCATCCTGGTTTGTTGCATGAGGGCATGGAGGCACACTCGTTGTCTCCACGCTGTCAGTATGCTCCTTCTCTTCGTCATACCCTCTGATATGCCTCTGTCGGTGGCAGCAACAGTTATTGGGACACCAATAGCGATAGAAAGTGAAATTACAAAAAGAAAAACGTACATAAGAACATAACTAGTCATATCATCAGTCAGAACACTACCAAAGAAGATAATTATGAGAAGATACACACAACTGTAGAGGATCATGAAAACAAAGTATGTGTTAAAGGCGCATAGTGAAACACGTTGGCGATGACAACAACAGAACCATATTATGGCAAACATGAGAATCATGGACACATTTGAAAAGCTAAACAACACCATCATAGCAGCCTCACTTTAGATACACCTCTTTGCGGGGTCCTCTTGCAATGCATCGTCAAAACCAATGAGAGATAAAAGAAGCAACATTGTGAGGAAACAAAAAAAAAAAAGGAAAACGGAGGCAATTGAAACTAACGCATTGCGGCAGCAGTTAGGCATGGGCATGGCTTATAGGTTTTATGCTACTATTATGTGTGCAGATGACAACGGGAGAGAAAAGAAACAATACAACACGATAAAGCGCACGCTCACAAATTCACAAAAGGAAGAGGTAAGATCAAACATTTACACACAGACACCTAAAACCCAAATGCACAAAGCAAGCATCAGAAATGAGAAAAAGACACGACACCAGTCGACCACAGCCGCACAGCATTCACAGCATCGCCCTCGCCGCACCAACAATGCCAAACACACACCAACGCCATGGCGCGCAGCAGTCTCCGTTCTGCAAAGAGTAAGCACTCGGAGTTCGTTCAACGAGAATGCCACATAAAGCACTCCCCACGGCGCACGCTCACAAAAGACAGTAAAACAGCAAAAAGAAAAAGAAAAAGAAAAAGGCGCAGGGAACGCTTGCGCAGGTCCCGAATCATCAAAATACAGGCAACGACCCCGCCAGTCGACATACGTAAAAGCACAACGGAACACCAACGTGTGCCACCTCCAGTCACCATGGAACAAGCGAACAAAGCCGCCGGCGAATCGCAGCAGCAGCAGCCACAGTCGAACTAGACGCGCAACACATCACTAACGGTGAAAACGAGAAAAATATGGATTCCCATGCAAAGCGCTAAAACAACAGGCAAAGCTATACGAGAGAAGCAATTGGAAAACGCTTGGCACATCGCGAAACAAGTCATCAATCAAAGCGAACACCGCTGATTAAAAGGAGATCAAAGCACGACACATTGCCAAAGGAAATCTCAGGAGGAAACAAACTTGGAAATGACAATAACTTAAATCCTTCACTCGCAATCACAACATGAGGAGAACGAAGTTGAAAGGATTAAAAAATATTTTAGACCGTAGAATATGCGCCAACGGGAAAGAACTCCATTTCTTAACGACTACCTTAAGGAAAAACATAATAAAAGAAAGAGAAGGGAAAAAAGTTAAGAAGAATATTATTAAAAGTAATCGCACAGTTAGAGAAAGGGCTGCGTCGTTTATCAAATAGATAAAAACAAGAACACACAGGGGGTTAACAAACACATGCGCATAACTGAAACAATAGTTTTATTTGTAAAAAAAACCCACGAAAAGGCGGTTCCCGCAATCTTTCTTCCCAGGAAACCCCGCCGCGTGGAAGGACGTAGGGTTGGGTGGGATGGAAAATGTTGAGAACAACTGTTTTTGAAATCGAATGAAGGCGCAACATTTAACGCAATAGACAGCTCACAAACAAGGAGAGAAAAGGGAAGAAACAAAAACCAGAATAAGGATAAAAAAGAATTCAGGAGATAAACTTAGGTAGGCTTTCCTTGTTGGACACATTTTTTTCACAAGCTCCCAAAATCAGATAAAATAAAAAATATGCAAAAGCTCACATTTTGATCAATGTGAGTTGTATTCAATGTTTTCTTTAGGAACTATTGAGACAAAAAACTTATCTTGTTTTCAAGCGTTAGAAAAAAAAAAGACGACATATGTAAAATATTTTAAAAATAGTTTGGACTTATTCGAAAATATTTTACAGATTTAATTTATATTCGTCTTCTTTGCCTAAATGTAACCTTTTTTTCCGTTCTAGAAGTATTTTGTAGTGTTTCATAGACTTTACAGTAATATTCTCCAAGTTAAAAAATATTTTTCACCTAACAATTTCATATGTACATTGGAAAGATGCGTTGGAGATATATGAAAAGCTATGATTAAATGATGAGATAAATATTTCATGTTTAAACAAGTTGAGAGAGAGTTTTAATTTCATCAGAAAATGGAATTTGTGATTTTTATTATTGAATAACACATCCAATTTCGTGTACCTAAGAGTTCAAAACTGCCTCTATTATTACCAAAATTAATTTCGAGCAGTCCTTTACAGTTAAGATTGTTTCCGTCTATTTTTTTCAATAGTTTCTTTGCTCATTTTTCGTTTCATTTTACTTTTTTTATTATCATTTAACTTATAGCGAGTATCATTGCTTTTCTGACAAATAAGGACCATATTATCTCCATTTTTTTTTGTGTGTGTTCTTCTTTGAAATTTACTTTCATTCACAGCAAATCGCATAACTACCTATTTCATGGTTTGACTAGAAGTGGAAAAGGGCATTGCATTGCAAATCACTTAAGATTTCATTGCTTTGGTTTGGTAATACGTTTATTTTGATCCTCTACCATATCTTTTGTTCTAAAAAACGGGGGCGACTTACTTGTAACAATCTTTTGAAATACTTTATTTTTGAGTAATACTCTAAGCCTTTTCATGTAATTATAAGAAAGATAAGAAACAAAAAAAAAACAGTTGCTTTAAAAAAAAATATGTAGCTATAACTTTAAAATGGATAATTTTGAGTAAATATTAAAAGAATGAGAGATGCAAAAAAAAAAATATTTCGAACTACGCAACAATCACCAAGAAAAAAATTTTTGAGCTTTAAATAAAATGAAACTCTTGATAGAGACATTTTTTTTTTCTTTTCTCCACTGTCTCACTTTCTCCAATTTATTTTAAAGTAAAAAGTAAAAAATTCAAAATAAAAAAAAATGTTCTTTTTATGATAAAAGCATGAATGCGTTATCAAAAAGTCATTTTTTCTGTATTCTGTGCAAGCAAAGAAAAAAAAAAAGATATTAAAAAGTTGTATTTGGTACTTTTTTTTCCAATGTAAAAATATATTCACCTAAAGAATATTTTTTTTTACACAATAAAAAAGATGCTTTTTCCAAAAATGAGTTTTTTTTTTTTCCAGAAAAATTCATTTTTTTTTTTTTTAATTTGACGAAATTTTTTCCATTGATATTAATTGCAAAAAGTAATGAAAAAGAAGTTTGCTTGATGTTAATAAAAAGGCATTTTCCCCTTTAATTTTTACAGACACATATCTCACTTTCATTTCTTTGTTGATTCATTTAACTTCCCTTTTTCATCATTTTTTGAAACTTCTTCTAACTTTATTTCTTCACTTTCATTCATCTGGCACATCAGAAAGTGCTGCTTGATGTAGGACTTTTTTTGCTTCTTCTTGTGACTCCGTATTTTCTTCTTTAGGTAATGTAGCGTTGGATTCTTCTTTTGGGATGATATCACCATGAGTGTTTCCCCCATTCTCTGACCCTTCAATTTTCTCACTTGCATCTGGTCCAGGATTAACAGGAGGTACAATATCTTCCATACTGTTTGGGGTTCCTTTTGCAGGTTCTCCTTCAACGTTAACGTCGTGATTTGCAGCAGGCGTATCAATATGTTTCTCTGCGTCTTTCTCTTCTTGTGTTCCCTCATTATCTTTTTCAGAAACTGAAACTTGAGTTTCCTCTTGTGCTTTACCTTCAAGGTTTTCTGTGTCACCAACATTTGATCCTTCGCCCATCCCATTTACAGTGCTTGCAGAATCAACAGAAGGTAGATTTTTTTCTTCAATGTTCTCGACATTCTTCGGTTGATCTTCTTTCGGTTGATCTTCTGACACAATAGGAAGCGTTTCAGTACTTAACTCCTCTTTTTGATCTTTGTGTGACTCTGCATTATCCTTTACATGTTCTTCAACTTCAGTGTGTTCTTTTTGGTTACCATCATGATTTTCTGTGCCACCAACATGTGGTTCTTCGATCTCATCACTTTTACTTTCTCCATGATTAACAGGAGGTACAATTTCTTCAACACTTCTTGGAAATTCATTTGCATGTTCTCCTTTACTGTTATCTTCTTTCTCCGTAACAGACGTTTCAGGACTGATATCTCGTTTCATCTCTTCTTGTGTCACTTCATTATTTTCTTCGGGTGCTTTAACATCAGGCATTTTTTGTGTGCTATCTTCACGGTGTTCTGTGACCACATACTGTAACGTTTGGTAAATTTCAGCCATATCATTTTCAGTGGCAAGAAGAGATTCCTTTCTTTCAACGTTTGTGCTACTTAATATTTCAGATGTAGGACAATTCAAGTGCATCCCATTGAATGAACCTGGAGCGGAAAGTGGAGCGTTTTTACCCAAACACGCTGCTCGTGCGCCTTGATCATCAAAAATGTATTCTGGATCATTGGATATTTCTGTTGCTTCCGCACACACCCCTCTGTGTCCCTCCGGTGTAGTTTTTGTCTCGTCCTTTGTTCGCGGGAGGCACCACGACCTTTCTCCACTCTTTCCGGGTAATGACATTCCTTTATTCTTTCGGCAGTCCCCTCCTTCTTCATCCTCAATGTATGGGCACTGATCCGTCAAAAGGTACGACAGACCGGTCATTTTCTTATCGCTGAAGTATTGAAAGTAAGATGGATATGGAATGATCTGATCTGAGATAAATCCAATACATCTTCCCATTGTTCGTCTGCCTGATGTGCAAAAGAGTGCATTAGATTTTTTTTCACTGCAAAAAAATAAAGGAAAGTTTGACTTTCCGTTTTCAATGCATGGCTTTGTAAGAAATTCACACCCCGCTTTGTATCCCCAATCCATGTGCTCCGCTTTACTGTAATCGGCTTTATAGCATCCGAGGTCTTCAAAAAAGGCGAGTGTGAAATACGTATAAAAACCTTTCCGCACAATACCCGCCATTAACTCGTCCTTTGCATTGCGTGATTCCCACAGTGATCCAATCCTCTCATTTTTGCTTACCTTTATTTCATCTTCGAATTCCATTCCCGTTGCGGAGGAACAATTGTA
>JASANV010001232.1:0-11981 GCA_030849715.1 Trypanosoma mega | reverse complement strand
TGCACGTGATGATTTGATGTCTCCTGTTATCAGTAAAGGTCGCTATTCAGCTTTGACGTTGGCACTTTTTACCGACCTTGGGTACTATCAAGGACAAATGGATACAGCTGAACAGATGCAATGGGGATATGGTACTCAGTGTGACTTTTTGGAAAAACCATGCCTTGAAAATGGAGAAACAGCCTATCCAACAATGTTCTGTGTGGAAGCAAAGCAAGATAAACGTTTTTGTGACGAAAATCTGGAATTAATGAGGTGCCCCTCAGTATGGACAGAAAAAACAGATGTTCCATCATACTTTAACTACTTTTCAGACTCAAAGAAGCAAACGCTGTCTTTTACAGATAATTGCCCAATACCTGTACACAATGGTGCAGCTGATTGTAAGCAGGATGTACACCACCAAGTACCTGGTATCAAAGGAGAAGACTCTTTTTGCTTTGAAAAAGCATCAGAATCAAAAGACATTTCTAACAAGCTCGATTATGAGGGAATGTGTGTGAAAGTCGAACCCATATTTAATAATGAAATTCAAATCATATATGAAGGTAATAATAAAGTAACGTGCACAAATAACAAATCAACACTTGGAAACAGTTACAGTGGTGTCGTTCTGAAATGTCCAACTGTTCATGAAATTGCCTTTCAAAAAACCTTGGAAGAGGCTATTCTTTCGAAGAAAAATGAGACTTTTGACGAACTACAGGAGGAAATAATACAGGAAACAAAACAAGATTCAGATCAATTGCAAAATAAAAAGTACCAAGCAAATGAAATCCTGAAAAAAACACTTCCTCAAGAAATAATCAAACCTGTTGTTGTTGAAAGCTCACAAGAAAAAAAACCGAGCAAATCTGACAATGATAGGAAAAAAATTGAGCAAACAACAGAGGTACCTCCTCAGAATGAAACACAACCTGTTGGGGACACAACTCAAAAGTCAGATATATTACAAACGAACAAGTCCCAAACACATCAAATCTTGCAAAAAACACCCTCTCAAGAAATAATCAAACCTGTTGTGGTTAAAAGCTCACAAGACACAAATTCAACCATAACTGTGAACGGTACACAAAGCGATGGAAAAAAAACAGAAGCACATTCTCTCAGTGAATTATCCACTGTTAAGGACACAAAATTATCTGATCATGAAACTAAAGCAAAAGAAGTAAAAACAAAACCAAATGAACGTGAAACCAACATGGGTCTTGACTCCAACAATTCTTCAGATGAGAGCACAGCTTCTTTTCCAGAAAGTGGCAAGACAACAATTGAAAAAACAGAGATGAATGATAAAAAAAGCACAAGTATGCCTGCTCAAGAGAAAGAGGGTAATGAAGAAACAAATTCATCAACCACAACAACAAAAGGATTACAAAATGTACTTGAGGAAAACATAAAATCAAAAGATTCGAACAAATCAAAATCAGAAGGTGCCACAAGAACAGTTAAAAAGTTACCAATCATTGAAAAAGTGGACTATTTAATTGATGGAAGCACAATGCACTTTTTATCACTTCCAATAACTATAATCTTTGCATTCGTAACGTTTATGGCGGTCTCACGGTAAGTAATGGAAGCCGAAGTGAACCAGAGACGTTATGCACTTATAAATTTTTCTTTTTTTTTGCATCTTTTACTTATTGATGTTGTGTTTTATCCAGGTCGATAAGTAAATGAAAAACAAAATATAATTTTTACACGAATGAATAAAAAACTCAAAGGACGAAAATAACTTTTAAAAAGGACGTATTGAACAGAATAATTTTTTTTATTGAGAAAAACAGTTACTTTATATATCTGATAAATGTTCCAAATTGCAAAAAAAGACAAAAACAACACTCTATTACTTTTTTAAAATATCTCTGCAATATCAGACACACTCATTTTTAAAAAAACCCATATGCACACCAGAAAGTGTGCATAAAAATAAAGTAATAGAAAAAATGTCAATTCTGTGTATTTGCTTTTACATCTCTGTTACCTGTTTGGTTTTCTTTTATATTAATAATTGATCTTTTTTTTGTTCTGTACTTTTCATACTATCTCTAATTAAATGCAAATACATGTTTTGTGTATTTGTTTTCACATCTAGGTTTGTTTTAGTGTAAGTGTGTATTTTTGATAGTTATTTGTATACAATATATAGAATATGTAATTGGTTTTATATTTGACTATTTAAATACGAATACAGTTTGATTTCCTAACGATAGGAGAACTACTTGTGTGATCTACATGTTAGTTTAAAGTAAAATAATGTTCGTACTGCAATTTTGTATGTGGATATAAAAGTTGATATAAACCCTACAGCGTTCAATGTATATATGGTGTCCTTGTGTTTTTTTGTACTGTGAGTAGAGCATTATGTTTTTATAAAGAACGAAGGAGTTCTTTTGTATCACGGAA
Organism: Trypanosoma mega; assembly: GCA_030849715.1. Classification (NCBI taxonomy): domain Eukaryota; phylum Euglenozoa; class Kinetoplastea; order Trypanosomatida; family Trypanosomatidae; genus Trypanosoma; species Trypanosoma mega. The sequence continues at coordinate 9,575 of JASANV010001232.1, read as the reverse complement.
ATTGGAAAAAATGTAGAGATTAAATTTCGTGTTTAATTGTTTTTTACGTTTTGTTATTTAAGCAAGTATTTTTATATTTTTATGCATTGGACTTGTGAAAAAATACTTTTTATATACTAATAAAACATTTTTTATATATGAATTGTATGATGTACACATTGAAGTCATTAGCCAATCTTTTTCTTTGATCATTAAAATAAAATAACAACCAAATTATTACAAATAAATATGTATAAATTTAAAACACTTGCTTTGTACTATTGTTTAGATAATTTTGACGTATTTTGTATAAATTTACTACAAATAAATAATTGTATTGAAAACATGTTAGTACTAATGATACATGGATATATAAAAGCATGAGGTAGAAATAGTAGGACACAAAAATATTTAATAAAGTACATTAAAGACATTTTTCTAGTACGAAAACTCACTTAAATCATGATTAAAAAATAGGGACCTTTAAATGCAAAAAATGTGTAGAAAATGTGACGAATGAATGCACAAAAAGAAACTTAATGTATTCAAAAAAATTCTATTCCACATACCACAAAAGTGATAATATATCTCACAAAGTGAGGCAAAATATTATTATAATTATACATAAAAATATGCATAGCAAAGCAGATGAATAAGAACAGAGTAATTTAAATTACAAAGAAAAAATAAAATAAAGTCTTCAAAAAGAAAGACAGTTTTTTTAAGAGAAATTATACAACACATGTAATGAACAATCCAAAAAAAAAACCAAAAAGAGAATAACAATAAAATGGATGTCAAAAAAAAAATGGCGACAGTTTTTACAATTTTAGTATTATTCACACTACTTTAAGAGAATAAAAAGAAGAAAAATGTACTTTCATCAGTTTCTTATTTTATTTTAACATCATATATAGTTAAAAGCAAAAAAACGAAAAAACGTTACTCTTATGGTAGTCGCGTTTATATGAACAAAGCAGTCCAACTAATAAAAGTCTCTTATAACTTTAGTATTAGAGCATATGATGATTTAAAAAAGTGTTATAAAAAAAAGAACAATTATAAAATGAATGGAAATCAAAACAGGTGTTAGTCAAGAGGGAAGTAAAATAAGTAGTAAATAAAAAATACGATAAATCATGTTAAACAATTACAAAATATAAATAAACTACAAGGAAACAAATAAGCTAATTTCAAAAGTGAACCTACTAGCAATGCCTCCACTTCATGTAAACAATGCAATAACAAAAGAAGGCTGTGTGTATTTTCAAAAGTAATTTTTATTTCTGCACATTGTAACCACAAGAAATAAATTATGAAAACATCTGAAAGACAGTAAACCAGAAACTAAATAAAGTAAAATATAAGAACGACAAGCATAAAAATAACTTTTATTTTTTGACGTCTTTTTTGACACTACGTCTACAAGATACAAAAAATAAAGTAACTACTGTTAACTTAGTAAATATATTTTTTATTATCTTATGTGCCCCACAATTGTACTGGAGACTTACAGAGTTTTATAAAAAAATGTAAAGTTAAAAAATTATGCACACATTAATAGACTCAAAACTAAGAACTGCTCCACTTTCATTACTACACTTCTCTAAAATACAACAACATCTCTCAGTAAAAAAATTATATGTAGTCACTTCAACTTTATTTTTTACATACACTAAAGAGATTCGTTGTGAATAGTGAACATAATGATAAACGTAAATAATAATTGTTAAGTGAAACAACCCTTGAAAGAATGCCAACCAATTATAGATAATTACGATTATTAGTTTTATTTTTAGAATTCTTTTGGTTACTATTAATTTTATTCTATCATCATTGTATTTGTTTCTTTTTTTAAATACACAATTTAAGAAAGCGCACATAGAATACAGTGCGCAGCACTGTATTTTCCCCTTGTTCGACGTCCCCAAACGGGTTATGGTGTTTTTTGTCTGTTCTGTCCGGGTCTTTTTTGTGTTTTTACCCCCGATCCTTGTGTTTTTTATGCTGTACAAGGAGAAAACGTTTTCCTTCGTCGCTGCGCTCCTCGCAAAACGTTTTAATCGACGGGTTAGGGTTAGGGTTAGGGTTAGGGTTAGGGTTGTGTAGCCAAACGGAGAGCGCGCCGTGTCCGACTGGACCGTCTGAATCCCCTGCAGCGCCGCTACCCCCTTTTGAACCACGCCAACACCTCACCACTCACCCCCAGGTGCCAGAGAAAGCCTGTCTTAGAACACTCCGGAACCCCCCGACCACCGAACCCTAACCCAGGGAACACCCGCTTCGAGCATGCCAATGCCCTCGGCGAGCGACCCAGTTGAAGGCTTCGTTTGTTGTGCCACAAGCGGCGCGACCCACTTCAGGAGTCCGAGGCGAGGAACCACCCACTCAATGCCAAGCGGGCGACCTCCCTCACGAATCATCACTCCCTATCGGATACACCCCCGCTTGCGGCGACTGCACCCACGCAGCGCCCCCTCTCACACTACGCTCTCAGAGGACGGTGCGCGTCGCTGCGTCGTAGAGCTGCAGCGACCCCCGGAAGAGGCACGAGCGGACCTCCGCCATGACCATGCCCATCGCGGACGAAATGACCAGGCGGTGGTCCGAGTTGCCGAGCACGCGGCTCAGCCACTCGCGACTCTTGGGGTGCAGTGCCCCATTGGTGAGCAGCACGAACGGCGCAAACTGGAGGCCGTTGCGCGTTGCCCACGCGCCGTACTTGGAGACCTTGTCCCGCAGGCGCTGCGTGGCGGCCTGGAGCGGGTCCGCCCACGCGCCGTGACTTGTACCGCCGCCGGTGCGAAGCGAGGCGACTCTACCGGGGTACGTCACGGTGACGTCCGTCACGGCGTACGTCTGCCGGCCGACGACCAGCATGTCCGGACGCTGCTTGGACGCCTCGGAGAGGTGCGGCTCGAGCTTGCACTGGAACCCGCACAATGTGAGGCCGTTCGCCAGCGACGCGCTGAGCATGTCGTGGCGGATCGACCGCGGGTTCGACGCGAGCCGCGCGCAGGTGTGCACGTGGTGGTTGGACGCGTCCGCCCCGCACGTGCAGCGGTGCCCATGCGGGAGGACCCGCATCAGCACCCTCTCCTTGAGGTAAATGGCAAAGGACCGGTCGTCCAACGCCACCTCGGCGTCGAACAGGGGGGCCGCGGCGCCCGGCGCGGTGTTGGCGGTAAAGAGCAGGCGATCAGTGTCCACGAGGGACTCGATGAGGATCGCCCGGCGCTCTTCCTCCAACTCCAGCGTCTTGCGTCGCTGCGCCCCTTTCCGGTTCATGCAGGCGTACGTGAACTCCGCGAGGTCCGTCATGCGGCGCAGCCCACAGCCCCCCATGCGCATCGGGAGCGCGGCCATGTCCCGCGCCAGCCGCGGCATGGGCTCGCCTAGTATGGCGTTCATGGACGCGTGGACCTGCTGGTCGAACCACGCCGCCGCCTCCATCGTGTGCGCCTTTTCGTGCGCGCGGAGCAGGAACATGAGGCGCGGCACGGCCGACTTGGTCAGCAGCATCCACCGCGTCTGCGTCCGCAGCCCGCCCCCGTTGATGGCGTCAAAGAGGTGCGCCGTCTCCTTCGCCGCCGACGTGACGAACGCACGCACCCGCGCGTCCCCCTCGAGGCGGCCAGCCCGCTGCGTCAGCTTTCGCCGCCGCCACGCCTCGTAGATGGTCTCCTCCTCGTCGTCCTCGTCCTCTTCCTCATTCTCATTCCCCTGGCGCGGCGGCGCACCTTCCACCGGGACGCTCGGTGGGTTCGGCACGGGTGCCCCTTGCCGCGGGACCCACAGGGTGCGCCGCACCGTGACCGCCCCGGCTGTCCGGCCGAGCGGCACCAACGCCCTCGACGCTGTCTCCTCCTCCTCGTTGTCGAACGACGACGGCTGCTGCGAGAAGTTTGGCTCGCTTGGTCGCGAGGAACGGGAGAGGGAGGGAGTCGGGTACTCCATGTTGTACCTCTCTCGCGGATCAGGGAGCCTGGGAGCGTAAGGGACCACTAAAGCGTTAGTGACCCCCGAGGCGTTAGGGACCTCCGAGGCGTTAGGGACCAACCCAGCGTTAGGGACCAACCCAGCGTTAGGGACCAACCCCGCGTTAGGGGCTTGGGTTAGGTTAGGGTTAGGGTTTGGAGAAACCTCCCTCGGCCCCGCCTCGGAAGCGTGAGGGGCTTGGTTTAGGTTAGGGTTAGGGTTTGCGGAACCCTCCCTCGGCCCCGCCCCGTCCCCCTGACTCCCCCGCCGCCCGGCGCGCAGGACGTCGACCACGCGGACATAATTTGTGCCGCAGTGGCCCACGTCGATGCCGGCACCAAGAATCCGCGTAAAGGACTTCTTGGTCGAGGCGGGGAAGTCAGCCCTCCCCGTGGGGTCCACCACGACCGTCTTGTCCCGGTTCATGGTGATCCCGAGGGAGGAAAGCCTCCCCGATAGGACCTCCACCGCCTTGCGGAGGTCGCCTGGTGGGGCCACAATGGCCACATCATCCAGGTACGCCGTCACGACGGCCGACGGGAACTCCCTCGCCGTGCGGCGGATGGCCGACATGGTGGCCAGGGAGTACAGGAACGGCCCCAGCACCATTCCCTGACGCACCCCGCGCGTCGAGAGCCACACCTGGCGCAGCCGGTCCTTTTCATAGAACCCGACCGCCCCCGGCTGCACCAGCAGCGTCCTTGCCAGACGCACCAGCGGGGCCCACGCGGGGTCCGCGTAGAGCTCCTGCAGCACGACGGACCGCTTAATCGCGTTATACGCGTTACTCCCGTCCAAGCAGGCGAGGGCCCTCCCCTCCTCCGCCATGGCGCAGCGCACACGGAGGATGGCCTCCTCCATGTTGCCCCCCACGCCGTACTGGAGGTCGCCGCACATCTTTTTAATGTCCTTCTGGACCATGGCGAGGGCGGCGTGCGAGGCCATCTTGGCCCACACGCACTCGGCCCCAATCGGGCGGATCTTGGCGGTGCCCGGCTTCTGCAGCACCGTCAGGCGCGTCGCCCGCATCCGGCCCGCCACCACGGGGTCGACATGGCCATTCACCATGTCCGCCACCACCGCCGTGACCTCCTCCAGGAGCGCGCGGTCCTTGGTCAGCGGGACCAGCAGCTCCCGCGTCCACCCGTCCAGCCCGGGCGCCGACATGCGACCCAGGCGCTGGTTCACTATTTTAGCCACCAGCCGGGACTCCAGGTGGATGAGCGGGGCGCCCCCCTGATCCCCCTCCACCATCGGGGGGTACGCGTTGGGGCTCTCCTGCGGCATGATCGCCGACAGCCTCGCCCCCAGCACCGGGGTCAGGGTCGACAGCACGTCCTGCTTGTCCGTCAGGATCCGTGCTGCCTTCCCTGCCGCCCCCATCATGCAGAGCGTCTCCACCCGGTGCCGCATCCACTTGGACAACAGCTCCGGCGGGCGCTCCCCCGACGTCGTCGACGCGTCGCTCTCCTCCTCGACCTCCTCCTCGACCTCCTCCTCGACCTCCTCCTCGGAGGTGTCGCCGACGAGGTCCTCCCGCACCTCGACGGGGGTGCCTGCTCTTTGCCGCGTGCCTCTCCCGCCCCGCCGGTTTCCCACGGCGGGGTGCCCGAGGTGCCGGCGCACGAGGTCCAGGATGAGGACCTGCCGCCGACAGCGCTCCCTCGGGTCCGATGCATTGTAGCCGAGAAAGACCCCACGGCACGCGTCCATCCAGGACGCCCACTCCCTCCGGTGGAGGAACTTGTACGACGGCGGGCTCCGGCGCAGCCACGGGTCCATCTGCACGAGGCCCCACGCCGAGTCCGTCGGACCGCCCTGCACCTCCTCCCGCGGCCACGCATGCGGCATCTCCCCGTCCGCCGTCGCCGCCGACGTGTGCGGAATGTGCCCCGCCGAGGGTCGCGGGCGAGGCGCCGCCTCCCCGGAACGGTGACGATTGGGGGCGGCACCCCCCGTCTGGCGGGCCCCGCACCTTTCCCGGTGCGCCTCCTTCTGCGCCGCCTTGCGGCTCAGCACCACCCCGCACGCACCGCACACGGAGATGCCGCACGCCTCGAGCTCGGCGTCCCCCAGGCGGCACCTCTCGACCACCGAGTGCGCGCGGTTCATGTGGCCCTTGACCACACGCAGCCGGTGGCCCCCGCTGCCGCCATTCGGGGGGGTCGTCTGCGCCCCTCCCCCGGACGCAAAGTCCAGGCTGAACGGGCACCCCCCCACGGGGCACCGAAAGACGTCCGGCACCAGCTCCGTCCGGTTGTTCGCGCCCGTAGTGGTGGCGGTGGTGGGGCGGCGCTGTCGACCCCAGGGCGGGATGGGGATCACCTCCCCCACGTCCCCGAGGTCCCACAACTCCTGCGGGGGTGGGAGCTGGTTTGTAGCAGGGGGAGGAGGCTGGTGGGGACGTCTGCTTCCCTCCCCCCCCTCTTCCTCCTCCTCCTCCCTTGCCGCGACGAGGCCCCACGGGGTGATCTCCATCCGGGGACGCTTGCCCCGGGGACGCCCCACCTCCTCCACGGACGACGTCACCGACACCACCTCCGCCGAGGCGTCCGTGTAGACGTCCTCTTCTGCGTCGTCTTCTTCGTCTTCCTCTTCCTCGCTGCTACCAGAAGCAGCGCCTGCGAAGAGCACCTGCCCGGCGTCATTGTGCGGGGCGCCCGGGGGCTCCACCGGACGCGGCGGTCGCCGGAGGGCGTACTCGATTTCCTCGTCATAGAGGAACTCCTCCGCCACCCCATCGCGTGCCAGCTCCATGGGGCCCGCACAGCTCGACGCCTCGTCCTCATCCTCCGGCAACGACGGCGGCGCGACGCGGGTGTAGAACAGGAGAACGGCGCTCTTGGGGTCGAGGTCCTGCACCTCCATGCGGCGCGCGCCGTCGTACCCCTCCCACCGCCGCTTGTCCAGCGGTGGGACCGGCCGAAAGGCGGCCACATGCGTCGGCTCCGTCGCCGCCACCACCGCCGTCAACCGGTACGTCGTCGTCGTCTCCCCACCACCTCCACCCCCACCGAGGGGGAGCTCGAGCTCCGTGGGGATCTCCTCCACCCCAACCGTGTGGCCCCGCCACGAGCGCACCTCCACCACGAGCGCCTCCTGCGGGGTGTGCGCGCGGCTCCGCGGACGGACGCCCCCACAGCCCGCACACACGTCCGTGCCGGCGTCCGCCTGCCCGCCCCCGTCGCAGTACGACATGACCGTGTCCGCCGTCAAGGACACCGCCGCCCGCCTCACCGGGTCGAGGGTGAGGAGGCACAGGGACGCGCTCGTCCCCGTGTAGGGACGCCCCACCCCACCCCCCGCCGTGGCCGCGCAGCTGGTGCACCCCGCCGTGGTGGTGACCGTGCGCATCGCGAGCACACGCCCCACCCCATTCGGGTCCCTCTCGGCCAGCTGCTGCAGCACCACCGCCGGCGGCGCAGGGAGCGAACCGGCGTGCAGGCCGGCAAACTCCACCAACCCCTCCGTGTGACTCTCCGACGGGTGCGTGTAGGCGCGCCGCAGCGGCGCCGCAAAGGTCCCCTCGCACGCCAGGCACGAGAGCGCCGACGCCACCGCCGTCACCGCGCACGACTTGGCGGTGTGCAGCACATTGTGCGCGTGCTGCGTCAGGGTGTACGGGTACGCCCGAACCAGGTGCGGGTGCGCCCGACGCACGTGGGACAGGGCAAGCGCCTCCGTCCCACGCGCCGTCGCGCACACCGGGCAGTGGTACGCCTCACGCATCGCGTGGCACCGCTGCCACCACACGTGGCGCTCCTCCAGGGCCGCGGTGAGAAAATTGTACTTTTGCACCACCGCCTCCCGCTCCAGCCGCATCCGCTGCAGCGAGCCATCGTACGGCGTCCGCTGTGCCGCACCGCGCACCCTGGGACGGCGCTCCTCCATGGCCGCCGCCACCGCCACTACCCCTCCCTTTTGGGGTGCGGCTACCTCCCACCTCGGTGCCGCCGCCCGCTGCCGCGCCACCGCCGCCCACGACTTGGGCCCGAGCGACGCCGCCGCCCCCTGTCGCGGCATGGCACCCCGTGGTGGTTGGGGTGGTGGTGGTGGTGGGGGTTTTTGTTGCTGCTTCATCGGTGGTCGCGTGGGCCTCCCGCGCACCACACGCCATCCCGGAGGAAAGCGTGCCGGCACCGGACCCTCCCTTGCCGCACGCATGGGAGGAGGAGGAGGGGGCGGGGCGGTTTTCAATAGGGACCGCACCGTCTCCTGCAGGCTGGCCGTCGCCGCTGCCACCAGCCGCGCCACCTTGGCCTCCACGTCCTCCACTCGGGACGCCGCACCCTTGCCCGGGTGCTTTGCTGGCATATATATAAAAAAGAAGGAAAATATATAATCTTATATTTTTTTTTTTTTTTTTGCTTGTCTTGATAGACTTTTCCTATTATTTACTACTATTATTAGTAGTACCGTATGTGTATGTATACGGCTTCTTGTCCCTCCTATACTATATAGACAGGGATCGGCAAGCGTTTCACGGATTGCCTTTTGGGGGTATGCTTTCCTTTTTTATATATAAAGAGGTACAACAACTGTGTCCATGCAACAAGATGAGAAGAAAACGCCAACATTTCTTGTTATTTCTACGCGAGAGAGCATCGCGCACACCACACAAACGTACACTCCACATGCCACTTGTCACGACCTGCACGGTGTGCGTCTTGGCAGTGTGTGTGTGTGCAACATGTTTTTAAGAACGCCCCACACGTAACAAAAACTACTCTACGAGAGAGAGAGAGATATATATAGCTCTTTCCCCGGGCACACCCTACGATGGACGTGGTGCACGCATCATACTTGACACACCAGCCCCAATGTGGTCTGCACCACATTTCAGGTGAACCATCAACTCCTCCGTGACCCGTGGGTGTGTGTTGGAGTGCACACAATGGGGAGGCAGGAAAGGTGGTACGGGGGTGGTGTGGCGCTGTAATATAAGTGGGAGTCTACGAACACGTCGTGTCTCGACCACCTAGCCCAGCGCCACCCCACCCGCACCACCCTCCTACCTCCCCATGCTATACATATTTACCCAAAAAACGTTCATTATTTGCTCCCTGCCACTGGTTTCCCTTGAACACGTTCTGGTGAAAAATCCCTATCACTTTTTTGCCTTGGTCATTTTTCCACCATCCAGAAATTTTTTTTTTTTTTTGCAAAGTGAATACAAAAAAATGGTCATTCAACAAACATTGAACCAGTGTATTGTGGAACAAATTGTGAATTACAGATCCACGATTATCAACTACACTACAAGAGGGTCGGGACTTTTCAAACACAGACACAACATGTTCACCCACCACGACAAGATCCCAGGGACACTTGACGACCGGATAAGATTTATAACCGGAGCAGATGAAATAGCATAAACTGTTTGTTTATTGACCACCCACATTGTTTATGGAAAAACCAATTATGCAACGACAAAACAGGAATTAACTACGTAAAAAACGACACACTGTGCCATCCACCAGTTGGTGAACCCTGTTGTACCCTGTTGTGTGGGTCACTAAGAGTTCCTGTGAAGGAGTGTTTCAACAGGGTCACGGGGGGGTCTCCGGGGGGGTCACCCATTCTCAAGTATGTGTGGTGCGCATTAGGGTCTGCTATGC
>JASANV010001231.1:0-11908 GCA_030849715.1 Trypanosoma mega | reverse complement strand
GTGGTTTAATTTAAGGTTCAAAGTCAGATCTTTTTTTTTTTTTATTTGGTTGGACAGTTTGGGCAATGAAGTATGCGGCGACCAACAAACCCTGTTTTAATGGTACCATCCTTTGGTCTCTCTTTTGCCTCTGTGGAGTCCTTGTGGTGCTGCTTTGCGCTTTAGAATTCTTAACTTCAGTGCTTGCTGATTCATCAAGATTGTGATTTTCTAGTGTCATGTGGCGAATGATCAGTCGTTGGTTATACTCATTTCTACACATTGGATACTTATATTTATGCTCTTGTGATTTAACTTTGACCGTTTTTTATTGCTCTAATGAGCCAACTGCGTTGCATTGATATCGTGTCAGCAGTGTTTTTATCTTTGTAATTCTGTTGCATTTTGTGTATTTTCCTGACCTAACGCTTGTGTCTAGCTAAGAGAGTGAAGTAGTATTTGATTCATGATGCCCTTTGTTTGTGTGTGGTTGAGTTGGCCATTCAACAAGATTTTCATTATCTGGTTTTATATTCTCATAATCAGCTGGAGCCATTACCGCTTGATCTGGGTCATGTCCTCAGTAACATGATTTTTTCAGATTTTCTTATCCAGCCTTTTGCTAAATATGATTTGGTGCAAAGTGGACTGCGTATCCTTCCATAAATGTCTTTTTTGGTGTGTGTGTTTAATTTGCTCCTTTAGTTCGTGTCTTTTATTGACTTGGCAGCTTTTTTTTTGCTGGGTTTTGTAGATGCAGTGGTGGTGTACTCCCTGTTTACAGTGACTTAGGCTCATTAGCTTCTCCTGTTTTCCGCTTAAGTGGAGCTTGAGGGGGGCTTGTGGGACTTCTAAGTGTTCTTCCCTATTTTCCTCTGAGCTTTTATTTTTGCTCTATGAGTCCTGCTCATTTAGAGATGTGTTCATTTCTTTTGGCTCTGTCGTAGGTTCACCATTCCTTATCCTTCCCATTTTGTTCTTTTCTTGTGTGATGATTTCATATTTTTTCATGTAATCTTCTTATCCCTTCTTTAAATGAAAATATTTGCGCATATGTTGCATCTGCGTGTGCCATTACAGGTTTGTGCCGCCATAATCGCATTTCTCATCTGTTTTAGTGCTGCTTCTATGTTCTATCTATGAATTTTCACTAGATATGCTACTCCCGATTCTTTGCGTGCACAAATTAATCTACACACTGGACACTCTGCAGGTTTTTTTTTCTCTCTGAGCTATTGGTGGCTGGTTGCGTATTTCTCCCGGAGAGAGGTTCTGGATGGGGTCTATGAATATCCTTTAAGTTTTCACTTTTTGGATTGCACTGTCTGCAGAGATATTGCTTCGTTGTAGAGGTCATGAATCTATAGATTTTTTTTTCTTCAAACGGAACCATTTTGCAACTACACGCAGTCATAAAATACACTCATGCTGCGTTGGCCTGTGTAGTTTTAAGGGTAGATCAAACATCCGTCCGGTGCTCAGTCTCACACACACGGCGCTACCCCATCCGATTCTGCCAATTTACTTCCATCCATCAAGACGAGGTACTGAGCGTATGTACCGCAAAGCGGCAGGCCTCGCACACGTAAAAGGTGAGGGGTGATAAAAAAGAAAATAAATGCCTGAGCCTAAACCGTATCTCCGTACAAGTCAATAACGTACAAGTAACAGGCTCTCCGTGATACATGTAGCGTCGCGCTCTGGCGTTCCGACGTATCACGAATCCGGCATTGCCAGAGAAGTGCGCACGAAAGAATGAGACTTCGTGGAACAAATGTCAACCGTACAGTGCGGTGTCTCACGCCTCAACCTGGTCGCATTGGTCTACCCATATTATCTCGTGGGTACGTTATTATGCGGGCGGTACTAACGACTTCCATCCCTACCCATATAGTACCTGGGTGAGGAATTTATCTATATCTTGGCTTCCCTCAGTAAGAGGTACTGGACCCTGACACCAAGGTAAAGTGTATAGATAACGTCAGGGTAATTTCAAATTGTACACGGAAATGTTGCTTGTGGTGTTACATTCTCAGCAAGATTAAGTTCATCCTGTTTCTATTCTTCTTCTTCCTTCTCCGCAATGGATTCTTCCTTTGAAAAGTCCGTATGTCTCTGTTTATTATGGGTATTTAATCCATTTTTTGTAGCCGCTATAAACCCACCTTCCGCTCATGTGATCTCTACCACATGTAATGACGGAGGTTGTGGTTCGTTTGTGCTTTCATGCTTGTATTTTTTATGTTATGCAATGGCATGTTTAAAGTGTTTGGTAAATGTGTATTGCTCTGATTCATGAATGTAAGTGGTAGTTGTGTCTCCGTATCCATTTCTATCATTTCTAGTTCTAAGTATCTGAGGGAATAGTTGATCCTTGTTATAGGTGCGTAAGTGCATGGTGAGTCCATCTTCTCTGATGAATAATCTATTGCAGATAGGGCAATAAAGCCAAAGTGATCCTTGCCCACTCAGTTTGGAGGTTGATGTCTGTGATATTGGTGGTGGTTCTGGTGGTGAAAGTCGCGTACATTGATGCGGAACTTCATTGTTCTTGGTTTCATTACAGCGGCGGCATTGGCAGGAGGAAAGATCTTGGGCGTTGATTTTTTAAGGACGCCATCCATATTTGTGGGATACACCTACACATAAATCAAATAAAGCTGTCCATGCTTCTCGTGTGAGTGTCGGGTAGTTTCTTTTACGCTTGTCATTCCCAGTGTTGTCGCGTCAGTGGATATGCTCCACTATTATTTCTCCCTCTACAACACGCTTGGCGCACGCTACAATATCTCGGATTCATGTGTCGTCTTGTTGTGGGAGATCTGGGACCTTTTTATCTTTTCTGTCGCATAATTCATCTTTCTCCAATTCGCAGCATACAAAGACAAATTGAAGGCGTAGGCGAATCCTTATTCGTTGTATTTGTAGCAAAAGTTCCTATAGAATACGTAGTATGTGGTCTTTTACGCAAAGAGGTCCAACTGCTAATACTGTGAGGAGTGAAAGAGAATAGGTAAAAACAGATTCTCTGAAGGGTACGTCGTCAAAGATTGGTAAAATACTTAGGAGGCGATAGGGGCCAATATATAGGAATACACATTCAACTTTATAGATGCACAAAAAAGGACGGAATCCTTTGCACATTGTGCTGAGGAGCTTTTAGTTTCTGTGTATTATGGAAGCTCCACAAGATTTAACTCCCAGAAAAACAGAGTTGTCTGTCCTTAGTTTGTGATGTGGCTTACACGCAGGAAATAGTTTTTTGTTTCTAAAAGTGGGAAGCTATTCATTTCTCAGACGCCGCTCTATTTACTTCTTCTGTATTGTCAGAGCTAAGATTGCCAAATGAGGTATGGAAGAGAATTCTCCTGCCCAGTTGCCGTGTTGGTGTATGCAATGATTTTTCTGTTTACTCCATGATTAATGTAAGGTATGTGTCCATCATTCTATCACTCAAATAGCAGACCTGATTCCCTTTTTTACAAACTATGGCGTCACTTTGTTTTACAGATCTGCCGCGAGTTTCACACTTCAACATGAATTTCAACGAACGGAAGAGCACTGCTACATCAAATGGTGTGGGATTGGCTTTAGATGATACATCCGTTGTGTAGCTGCCAAAGGGGATTCCTGCTATTATGATTGCTTCTTTGCTTTGACTTCTTTCTATTATCTTACGTAATGGATGAGAGGCATTACACCACCATACCTCCATACCGTACATTATTAGAACTTGTACAAGCAAAAGATAAAAAACGCGCAGGGTTTCGTGTTTTAGTCCCCATTTCAGAGAGCATATTGCCGCCAGTTGTAGTATCCTGAAGTCAGCTTTTTTTTTTCTCATCACCGCTGCATGAGATGACATATCTTTGTAGTTCGAAAATGCGACGCTTAACAGCATTGGTGTTGTCTTCACCTTTACAGTGATATTGTCGTAAAATATACTTGGAGAAGATTGCGTTGGTGTACAAAAGATAGTGTATTTCGTTTTGGTAGGGTTCACCTCTATAAGGTATTCCTTGGACCACTTGGAGACTACGTTGGGTCCATGCTGTAAAGCATTTTTAATAACGCCACAGTTTGTTTGCTGAGTTATTACGGTCAGCTCTTCCGTGAAGAAACTGTGAGTTAACAGATGGACTTTTGTTAGTCTCTGGCTTAATGTGTTCACTGCAATAATGAACATCAATTTTTCAAGAACTGTGCGCTGTGGAATTCCACGCTGACAGCATTTTACCCCCGCTACTTTTGATTTACTCTCAATGTTGCTGTTCTGCCGCTCAGTAAAGAGAACGACCATCTAATTGTATGCGGAGAAACATCTAGCTTCCTCATTTTCTTCGGGATCTTGTCTTAGTCCACTGTGTCAAATGGTTTCTCATAATCCACAAACACAGCCTCAGTTCTGAATTATTCCAGATGGCGGTGTGAGGCTGCTCGGAGGTGAATTAAATTGATCTCATGTGGACTGAACCGAGCGGAATCCTAATTGGTATGGTGTCACGTGAGGGTCAGTACATTCTCGTATGTGTACGCTCATGATGCACCGTATTACCTTGAAGAGACTGCTTGTGAGAGTGACAAGGTGCAATGAGTCGAGATTCGTCGCCTTTTTCCATGGTTTGAGTTGGGTATTATGTTTTCATGCTTTCATCTACGAGGTAAAATGCCTGTGCGAAGGGTTTAGTTGAATTATTTTAGGATAATTCTTTTCTAGGAAGCGCAGGTGATGGAGTGCTCCTCCGTGGATTTGATAGGGATCAGGTGCGGAACTGTTTGGTAAGAGTTGGAGCGCTCTATCGAGTTGGCTCATTGTGATAGGAATAAAATCTATATTCTGTACTCATATGTGAAATGGGGTGCGGACATTTTGGTGTCTCTGAGATATCTTAGCGCAGAGTCGTATAAAGTGGTTGGCTTGTTGATGCATTGTGAGTACTGTATCGTCTACCTGGACAGCTGGTGTGCTTAACTGGTTGGGTGCGTAAACCCTTTTCATTATTCTCCAACTGACACTGTCCGATACAGTCAGTTTAAAGAATTCAGAGTGCCAGTTGTATGACAAGACATGTTTGTACATCTTGGGTAGTCTTCTAGCAAGATGGTGGCGTTGGATAAGGTTGACACACTTCTTTATTTCTTTCTCCTCCGTTAATTCGTTTGTCTAGAATCTGGTGGTCTTCTTTCCACCTCTTGGGAGGGCCATTACTGTCCCTTTTTGAATCGCCTCAGTAAATTTCTTTTTAGTGACGTGCGCGTTATTAGTTATTTTAATTATCTCCAACAATTTGTTGGATTCTCCTTCAAATAATGATCATTTTGCTTTAATTTAAGAGTATAACAGAAGGTGATAGCGGGTTTCTGATACAGAGAAATGTTTTTTCAGGTGTTTACATTATAGAAGATGTAGTGGTGATCACTGTGGGGCGATTTTTTTGATCTCCATTTGGTGATTGCACCGTTATTGTATAATTTCACGTCCAGCAAAGATCACCACTGTGACGAGGTGTATATCTAGTAGTGCCTCCAGCGTCAACAATGTTGTATGAATTGGGTAGACACCGTTGCACCAGAGTTGATACACGGATATCTTTTGGAATCGCGTGATTCCAAGCTAGAACGTACGCATTAGCCTCTGCACCGATCATATGTGCTCCTTCTTGTGTTCCTAGTGCGTTCAACTGTAAGCAAGTAAAACTGTGACCAGGTGGGAAGTACGCTGTCGTAAGAGTTAGCGATAGCTTCTAATAAATGCGAATAATAGCTTGTACATGCTTTATGCTTCCTATTATGGATTCACCGATTTTCACTATCAAATGAGCTCATATTATAATCAAAACACGCCCATGACGAGGAGAGATGGAAATTCCGTGATGTTACTAATCAACGATGGAAAAGCTTTTTACCTTTTTACTGATGGATAGTCTTGCCTCACTGAGTACGAAGAAGATCGCCTTTTTATCGTGTACGGTTTTACAAAGGAACGAACGCTTGACACGGGTTAGCCCAGTCAAGTTCTATTGCATTCCTCTTAATGTTGGGCCAAGATTTATCCCCACATCTCCACTCAGCAGGAACACTGTGCGGGTGATACTACCGATGGCATGTTTGCACGTACCCCACGGACTGGAAAGGATAACATTTTTCTCAATGTAGGAGAGACAAGTTCCTGGTGCTTTGCGATGCTGTAGCTATAGAAGACTTGCACCTTAACCCTTTTCGAAGTAAAAGTCAGAATATTGGCTTCCCACTAGAATACGAGGCACTGGCCTTGGTACGACGTCGAGATGGCCGGTATCACCAAGGTGCCCTCATTACAACCTTCCGCGTCATGTGAAATGATCTCAACGACATGTCGGAGGAAAAATACTCAAAACATCCGGAGCTCTTTCTTTCTAACGAATTATCCAGCAAAAAAAGTGACTGCAGTCTCTTTTTTCCAGTAAAAAGAAAAACAAAGATGAGCCAAGAAGTAATAGGTGATTGACGCATGGTTTGCCCGTATTGTGACAAATCTCACGGCAAGGATTGGATTACCAGACATATCAAGACATTACAACCTGATAAAGAGCTCTTTGAAAGGCAAGAAAGCACAGCTTCAAAAAGAAGAAAAATAGAAAAAGACGACACCAAATGAAGCTACTCCCAATACCCCATGAGCTACTCTAACTATGACACGCTTCGGAGTCACAAAAAATGACACCACCAAAGCAGTATACCGCCACCTAATCCTTCTCGAAATAATAAAGAAATCAGATACATGTGCGATGTATGTGGTAAAACATAGACAAATTGATCTGGACTAAGACTAGATGTGCCAAGAAAGCACTGAATACACAACTCAAGCATTGAGATGACGCACAATGTGAAACGTAGGAGAATTGAAATATCAATTAAGAAACTTAAATGCACACCATGAACATCGACCCTCTTCTCGGATAACGCACTCCGACACCATCTGATTAAAATTCGAAACCAAGAAGATACCCCGGAAAAGCGCCACCACTGTTTAAGACTCCCTTATGCGAAGAGACTCCGCAGCACATGCTCGAACATCATGGCTTAAAAGATGTTCGAGCCATGCATGAAGTTATTTCCCTCGGACATACCCAACGTATTCTACTCCAAAGAGTTGGGTGGGATGCTGTGTGTGAGATGTTCCATCTAGACACCATTTGCCCTGCATCACCCAAACTGAGGAAGGGCAAACCATCCCACCTGAGGGTGAAAAAAGCCATTTTATATTCATTTCCTTTTTTAGAGGTTTAAACTCACCCGCTGCTTCGGCTTGTTCTCGGGCTAGGATATCGGAAAAGGAAGAGTTCCGTCTGCTGAGGAAGCGTGGTCGCTCCCTTTAGTTATGATCCCGACGAATATGAGACCTATTACAGCCTCTTGAACCATCAGAAATGCCTCACCCAACGTTGTGTAAAGCAGAGAAATTGAATATGTTTATCGATCATTAGCGATACACGTGTAGCGGAAGTATGATTATATTGAAAAAAAAAAATATTTTCGCTCGTGCTATGCAAGTGCGTTAATACATAGAATGTGTTACAAAGATAGGCGATTTGCTTCCAGATAGACAGAGGTCTCGTCTGCCACTACTCTCATTTCCAATGAGATTTTATAGATGTCGCTGTATCTTACTTTAATTTGATGGAGCTACGTTGATGCAATTCAACTTATAGTCACTTCACCACCGTAGAGCAAAACGCTATGCGCATAATTTATCAAAAAAGACTGCATTGTGCAGCGCATAGCTCCCGTTTTTGCAACCAGCCGCAAGCGATAAATACGAAACATGGTTTCTTTCGTCGCTCCTTTGGTATGTGACAAAAATATAAATGAAGGATCAATAGTAAAACCAAGTATTCAAACTTGTTGTGATTGGATCAGTAAGACTTTTCTATCCAAAATGAGGTCACCTGTTTTACAATAAGTCAACGTATGTGAAAAAATGTAAAAGCGGATTGCCTCAATCTTCTGTTGATTTACGTTCAGATGATGTGCTATAGCAGAGTTCGTTACTATTGTAATAGCCGGTTCTATTACCGTGGCACATTCGTTGTTGTCCACTCTGGAAAAGACCAGTGCAAGATCATCAGCGTACTTAAATAGGAACGTCGAGGTACTGTCATATTATACGGTGTATTCCCTTCAAAGAATGTTCGACAGTTGACAAACAAAATGATTCAAATGACTGAATTTAAATATTTTTTTATGATTTTCGACTCAGAATATTTGCACTGTTTTTTATTTTCCTAACTAAGCTCAAACAGAGATAGATACACTCATAGCAATCTCCTCAAGTATCAGAATGGAGATCTACGGGCCAGTAATTCCTATGGATAAGTTCAACTTAAGTTTTTAAACCTTGAAAATAGCACATTTTTTTTTTCCTTTTTTACCTTAAAAGTGATTTTCCAATAGAAGTTTCATTTTTTAAAAAGACAATCAAAACAGCATTATAAATCTGAATTTCTCCGACAAGGAAATAGCGGGGCTAAGTTGCAGAAGATTTGTACGAATGTGAAAAAAAGAAGTACTTCCCCTTCCTAACATCCAGTGGAATGTATTTTTAAACACTCTGATACCTATGAGAGAAATATTCGGATCCTATCAAGTTAATCATAGGAACAATGCAAACACCTGCATTCATTCGAAGTATTTTTTTCTTCAAACGGAACCATTTTGCAACTACACGCAGTCATAAAATACACTTATGCTGCGTTGGCCTGTGTAGTTGTAAGGGTGGTCTAAACAATTGTCCGGTGCTCGGTCTCACACACACGGCGCTACCCCATCCGATTCTGCCAATTTACTTCCATCCCTCAAGACGAGGTACTGGGCGTATGTACCGCAAAGCGGCAGGCGTCACATACGTAAAAGGTGAGGGGTGATAAAAAAGAAAATAAATGCCTGAGCCTAAACCGTATCTCCGTACAGGTCAAAGCCGTACAAGTAACAGGCTCTCCGTGATACATGTGGCGTCCCCTGGAAATGCCGGCAATCTCAAAGTAATGCCAGGGTCCAGTACCTCTTATCAGGGGAGGCCAATAGTCAACAGGCGTGGTTAGAGCACGGCTAAAGGATTTTGGTGCCTGCAGACTGATCGGTGGTAGCGCTATGTTTGGGAGCTCAGGAACAAAGTACTACATTCTTGGAAATACCCCACAGCTACACATGCCGACGTGCAGCAGAATCACTCGCACTGAAGATTCATTTCTGGACGCTTCTCCAGCGGTGCGGGGATGTAGAGCTGAATCCGGGACCTATCTTGCGAGGAGCTCAGTGGAATCTAGGGGGCTCTCGCATGAGAAAAGGATCCCGTTGGAGAAGTGGATGAAGGAATAGCGGATAGCGTGGTCTGTCCTCGTTGAAACACACTTTGCTGCTTCTGAGAGCGAGTGTTTTAAGACTGATGGTTTCCAGCACTTCGGATTGGCAAGGTCATCCAAAGGAGGTGTGGTCTCCATTCTCGTTCAGGAAGGGATTAGCATTATTGCTGGTCCACGTCGGGCAGAATGCGGTCTCGAGATGGCGACAGTCACACTGCTGCTTCCAGATAACTCCCAGCTGCGGATTATTGCTGGGTACTTCCCCAAGGGGAAAAAGGTTTCTGCGGAAACCCTCGCACTCCTGAGCCAGGACCTCGGAGATGGTATACCGACGGTGATTGGTTTGGATGTGAACTCTCATCACCCGGTGTGGGACACGTCAAGGCCCGCAGATACGAGTGGTGAGTGCATCATAGATTGCTGCCTACGTCATGACCTAGTGTGTCAAAACACTGGGCTCATGACCTGAAGAAAAACGCACTCAGGGTTGATGCAATCCGCACCGGACATCACCCTCACGCGTGGAGTGCAAGTTGCAGAATGGGCAGCTCGCTTCGTGTCGGACAGTGACCACGCCTGGATCACATTTGAAACACAAGTCGGCACCACACATGACAGACCGTTCACATTCAAGGGATCACGACGTCTGTATTCATGGAAGAAGGCGAATTGGGCACATTATAGAGCGTACACTAGATCTCATGTGCGCAGTGCTCGTATATATCTCATTGATTCTCGCCTTCAGTTCTCCAGCTTGAAATGCGAAAAGGTTGCATACAGGAAGCAAAAGAACAGCCGCAAACGTGATAGGAATGGTCAGGTCAGTGAAAACAAAACAGCACCCCTCAATTAAATAGAGGAATAAAAAAGGACACCGGCATACGTGCTCGAAGAAACAAGCTTTGCTCGATTATTGGGATGGCGGTCAAGCGCAATGTCCCATGCGCTGTGGCCCATCGACCTCCGTTCTGGACACCAGAACTGTCCACGCTGGACAAAGAAATAGAACATTCAAGAGATGTACATAAAACAAAAAGTTTAATTCTTCATCGACGACACCGTTTAAAAGAAATAGCGATACAAAGATGGAAAGAACATTGTCGTACCCTAGATGCCGCTGAAAAAGCTAGTTTGAACCTCGTCAAGGCAGTTTACGCCCCACGCCCACCAGCCTCTCCTGTGGTCATAGTAAATGGCAAGCCGCTGAGCAAAAGGGCCCATGCTACGCTACTGGCAAAGATGTACGCTTAGAAGTCCACAAAACACCCCTTCGCACCACGCCCATAATTCCCAACGATCCCTAAGAAGTATTTTAAGCCTATCTCACTAGGTGAATTTCATACGGCACTTCAGGACCTTCACCTAGGATATGCTCCGGGCACAGACTACATTCACTGTGAGGCACTAAGAGAACTCCCGCTAAAAGCCCAAGTGGAGCTGATAAACATCTTCAACACAAGTGTAGCAACAGGAAAAGTCCCCACAAGCTGGAAAATAGGAACCATCATTCCGCTTCTCAAGGCTGGAAAACCAGTTGAAGATCCGGAATCCTTTCGCCCCGTAACTCTCACCTCGAACCTATGCAAACTTCTAGAACGCATACTCGCCCGACGCATTCGAGATACAGTGGAGTCGCAGATTCTTCCACAGCAAGCTGGTTTTCGTCCTCACCGCTCCACCCTGGATCCCCTTACGCACCTCCTATCATCCACTCTTCATCGGAAAAAGGGTGAAAAAGTTGGTGCGGTCTTCATTGCCTACGCCCGGGCATTTGATTCAGTTGATCACAGCTGTATCATATGGGCTATGCGCAGTTACGGAGTTGACCCATATCTCACGAGATGGGTAGGCGACTTCTTTTACGACAGACGAGCGCGGGTAAAAGTACAAAACGTTCTCTCCAAATCAGTGGCATTTACCTGCGGTGTTCCTCAGGGATCAGTACTCGGCCCACTACTGTTTACAATCGCAATGAACTCGCTGAGCAAGGAATTAATAAAGATCCCTAACCTGGAACACGCTTTCTTTGCAGATGACCTGACGATCATTTCGACATCACCTAACATCAAAGAAATACAGGATACACTGCAAACGGCGCTAAACACCATCGGACACTGGTCAATACGCAACTTCATGGAACTTAGCGCACCAAAAACAAAATATACAGTGTTTGGCTCTCCCTTCTCTGGACGTCTATCGTTGCACATCGGATCCACCAAACCAGAAGAGGACAGACACCCGAAAATTCTAGGAGTCGTCCTAAATCCGGTAAGAGGAATACAAAAGCACACTGAAATAACACTTCAAGCTTCTAAAGTAAGGCTAATGAAGCTAAAAGCCATATCCTCCGGGAATTGGGGGCCCAAGAGTGACCTGCTCCGCCCGTTTTATTTGGCCCTCATCCAGTCCAAGCTGCTTTATGGAGCAGCGGCTTGGTGGTCTACGGCATCAGCTACCACATTGAATTCTCTAGAGAAGTTCAATTTTCATGCAGCAAACACTATTACCGGTATTCCCCTAGGATCCTCACGAGACGATACACTCCAGGAAGCAAGACTCAAAACACTAGAAGAGATTCTCCTCTATAG
>JASANV010001230.1:0-11890 GCA_030849715.1 Trypanosoma mega | reverse complement strand
AAATTTCAAAATAATAAAATAAAGTATTGCAAAAGATTTAAAAAAATTGTTATTACTTTTCATTGAATTTCACTTTATGTTTTCATCTCTCTTTTTGTTTACAAAAAAGTTCACTTAACAATAAAAAAACATTGAAAATTCAAACCTTCATTTAAAAGCACATAAAAATGAACTCAATATCGTAACCCATCGCAAAATAGATAATCAAAATTTGCCAATTTACCTTTTTTTAATGCACGAAGCACATAAAAATGGCAAATTACTTGAAAACAATCATAAAAAAAAATTAGAGTACCTATCTATTCCAAGAAAAACGAAATAGTACTTTAAACAAAAAAAGAAATGGCCGCAGTCGCAATGAGTAGCGGATAGAAAAGCCTTAAAACCGTGGAAGAATCTGACTCGTTTTCTTTTTGTGTGCTGTTTTCGTGTTCTGATGACGTTTTCCCATAATTAGAGGATTTTTCATTGGGATTTGAATCATTTTTGTGCGCCGGTTCTTCATTCTTTTTAAATATGGATGTAACATTTTCGGTACTGCCTCGATTTTTATTTTCTGATTTCAATGAAATATTTGATACAGAATGTGTATATTGGGACTTTGGTATAGAAGATTCATTCATTTGCTGCACACTTTTCTTATTTTCTTCATCATTTTTTGTATTATTCTTATCTTTTTTTCCTTCAACTTTCATTTTAACTTCTTGAACATGTTTGGAACCTTTTGTTTCCCCTTTCTTGTTCTCACGTGGTGGCGCAATTACTGGTTTCACTTCTTGCGATTTGTTTAATGTATTTTCCAGCTTTTCGTTCTCTTTATTTGCGTCATGATGTGCTTTAAATGAGTCAGAAATGTCGGGAATGACTCCAATATTAGGCAACTGCTCTTCTAAATGCGAATCTCTGGACTTACTTTCCAACTCTTTTTCAACTTTCGTACCTTTTGTTTCTTCATTTTTGGTGGTTTTCATTACCGCAGGTTCTATACTTGTTTGGACATCGGGCTTCAAAACAGGATTTGTGCTCGTTGTCTTTTTTTCTGTAATTTCTGTGGAAGGTTTTACTGGTCTTAATTCATCTGTCTTCTTTTCAACTTTTTCAGCAGGATTTGGATTTTTGGCTTCTTCTTCCTTTTTGTCTTCTTTTTTTGATGAATCAATTGGTGCGTTATCTTTTTGTGAGCTTTCTGCATCAATGGGCTTTTTCACCTCTTGATCTCCACCGGTCACATGAGCATCCGTTGATTTCGGATTTGTTTCCGAGCTCTTTACGACAGTTGGGGCACTGTCAGGAATGTCACGCTGTGATATCAAAGTTACCTCATCATTGTACCCATTTGATTTGGCGTCAATAAGAACGTCATCGTATCCTCTCATCCATACGCGTAATTCATCGTTTGAGGGGCATTCCAATACCACGTTTTCGAACGGGTATTCCAGTTTCATTTGTCCATTTTTACATGGTGCTTCTTTATTGGGATAGAAGAAAAACTTAAAACTCTCATCGGTATCATCATGTTCGGTTTCATTTTTAATCTGCACGCAAACAGATTCATAGAAGGCTTTTCCTGATTGTTTGTTATTCTCCGCCGTTCTCAAACACCACGAGTCTTTCCAAGTGTTACCCGACACGGCATCCCCTTCTCCATCAAAGCAGTTTGATCCCTTCTCGGATTCAAAAATAGGGCACCTGTCCGTCATAAGCTCTTTGCTTCCGGAATGTTTCTCGTTCGTAAAGTATTTATATTCCTCTGGAACGCTTTCACTTCCTGTGACTTCGACAAAACCGGAGCAGACCCCGACAGATTTGTGATCTGCCATACAGTGCCCATTGTCTTTATTATTGTCTGCGCAAAACATTCTGGGAAATTGAGATTTTCCATCTTTAACACACTTTTCATTCAAAAAGTCACACTTTGCCTTTAATCCCCACTCCATGGACTCTGCTTTATCAAATACAGCCTTATAAAAACCCGTTTCCTCCAACAAGGCGAGCGAAATTTCCGTGTACAATCCTCTTCCAACGATTGGGGCCATTAATTCATCCCTCGCATTGCGTCGCTCCCAATGAGAGTGCGATGGAACATTTAACATACCGTTTTCATCCTCCAATTCCATTCCTGTGGCAGTTTCACATTCAAAGTGTTTTTTTACCTTTTCCAAAACCGTTCCTTTCTGAATCTCCTTTACGCTTTGCTTCCCACGCACATTATTCTTTACTGTAATCATTTGCTTGGAGTCCAACAGTTTGTNTGCGATGGCGCCAACAATGGGACGTCCATTGCTTTCAAGCGTTGCACACGGAGTGGCGGCGGCAAAGACATTCTCAATGTGCGAAGGAAAGGATGCCACATACAATAAAAGATCCGCATCCTTTACACCCTCTTCCTTGTGCTCCTTTGGGACAGAAAAACGGGAACAGAATGCCCCACCTAGTTCTGGAACTTTAAATCCGTGTTGAATGGGTTGAACTTTTAGTCGCTGTGCGTGCATTTGTATGGCAGAGTGTAAAATTTGACGAATATCAGACAATTTTTTGGCCGTAAGAATGTCTTTGGATTGGCATGTAATAGAAGTTCCCAAAATATCCGCACGGGATTCCCCACTTGCAGAGCAATACTTCGAATTATCTTTTAAATCATTTGATGATGTGCGAATTCGAATTGGGGACCATTCATCGGATGAAGCGGTAAATGCCATCCATGTGCTGCTTTTTGACTTTGGAACTTCTTGCAAAAGTGTCACTTTTGGAATATCCCCCCAATTTTCGTTATTGATGGAATCGAAGTGACATGTGTGTTCCGGAATCCTTTCAGCATAACACGTTGCTGCGAAAAACAAAATCACGAATGGCAGCAACATTGAAATACCTCTTGTAGAGAAGTGCATTGTTCAAAAATAGTGCGGGATGCTTTTTTAGGCTTAACTAAATCCATAAAAGAAACATATCAAAAACAGATTGAAGTAGATAGAAACATATTGTTGTATGCAATTTGAGTTTAAAATGAGGTATCTGTTACAACAATCTAAACACATATTTACATAGGGTAATATATATATATATATATATTCTAACGTGATGGCAATTAAAACAGTGTCTAATATTTAACAAATTACAAAAAAAAGATTTTTTTATTCATTTTTGCAAATCATTTTTTATTTATTTAGTGATCTTCAGGATCAATTAGGCCTTTATGAATCGAATCATACAAAGAAAATTCTGTTTATGGAAAAATACAAAAAGAATACAAAGCGTTGAAACAATACCATAAAATAAAAAAGCCATTCGCAAATTTTTTTTTTACAATACATATTTCAATCTATTTACTCATAATTTTCTTTGGATACGTATGGTAGATAAGTGCAAGATAGAATTATGTAGACGCACAAGTTTGACTTTACGTTTCTTAAATCCATTACGCAATTACAAATTTGTTTGAATTCTCTAAATTATTATAGCCAATAGAAATAAAGTGTATTATGTGAATAAATTGATCCAAAGCTGCTATCCCTTTTGTCTGGTTTCTCTATTTTTATGTTTTTTTCAATTTCTATGTATTTTTTCATATTCCTTCAGAAGAATAACTTTAGGCAAATGAAGAAGTCATAGACTCCCTTTTCCTTTTCTGTGGCTGATTATGCTCTTCTTCTCTTTAAATGTTTCATTTCTCCAAAACTGTCATTTTTGGTTCTGAAAAAACGTAGAATTATTTCTATTTCCTTCTTTTCTATGGCCACAAACTTTGCATGAATCAAGGGAAGGAGTGTTTGGGGCATGTAGTGAAATTCTTGTGTGTAAAGATTGTGTCTTATTAATTTCAAAATTTAAAATAACTCCAACATTCAATGTAAACTTTGTTTATTTTGCGTAGGAATTATTTCGACGCTTTTAAAATGAAACTTTTTGTGCTCTTTTTATTTGAGCCATTGTGTTATGTTTTATTTGAATATCGCTATTTTGAGGGTCCTTAATGGCATTAAAGTTGGATAGAAACAACAAGAAAACAACTGCGCCAACAAACACATAAACCATTGTTCATTGATCTATTCTACTTTAAACGTAAGCTGATTTGTTTGGCAAGATTGTTTAGTTAGCAAAAGAAAAAATCTTTAAGGCAACATTAATTTGTTTGTTTGACTTTAAAGCAAAACGTATCCTATTAATAAATGTCACATTTTGAACCTTTCGTGTTGGTTAAAAACTAATAAAAAATAAAAACGTAAAAAAAGAAATATAATAGCGCTATGATTTCTCTATCTGTAGAAAAGCAAGAAAAAACTTGACTTATAAGAAAACTACTAAAAAATAATTAGCACTTTGTTTTCTAATCTACAATTAAATGAGAAAAAACCAAAGTAAAAAAAACCGTTTGCATCAAAGTATCAATAAAGCGTATTATGTAGATGTAACAAAACAAATTAGTTTTATGTAACAGAGCCAATAATTGTTTTCTTAAAAATATTGTTTTGTACGATCATTTCACCTTAAAAAAAGATATATTCAAATGAAAAAAAGTTCTTCTTATTGATATTTTTCTACTGGAACAACATATATATATATATATAAAGAGCTTATTATTTCTTATTAATTTTTTTTCCAATTTTTTGTATACCATAATAAGTCAAAAACAAACAATAATTTTATTTTCCAAAAAAAATTTTCCTTGTATATCCGCAAAAAAAAAGGCAAATTTTGTTTCGAGAATTATATTCACAAAAATTAATTTAAAAAACAAAATGTAAACAAAATACGAAAAAAAACGAGCTTAATGAACAAAAAGTATGTAAAGCATCATCAGTGGTACTTTTTGTCTCATTCTTCACGTCTTTGGAATCGCCTTTCTTTGATTGAGATGATTTATCTTCACTCTCAGTATTTTTCGCGACGGCATTTTGTATAAAGTCATTGGCCTTTTGAAATTTCTTTAAGGCGTCTTCAAAACTACTTGTCAGCGTTTTAACATTTTCATTCAATTGAGAAGAGATCTTCTTGTTAGCATCCACACCTTCAACAATGGGATTAGCCTCAAATGTCCTTTGTGTTGCTCTTTCACTGATTTCTTTAGATTTTTCACTCGAAAATAACGAGTATGGTCGCACAAAGTTTTCTGCAGAAGACTTTACCTCGTCACATAATGGTTTTAATTTTTCATTTGCGTCCTTCATGTTATTATTTACATTTTTTATTCTTTCCGAAATCGACTTTACTGAAGTCGCAATGCCCTCCAACTCCTTTTTTGCAATTTGGGCTTCATTTAACTTTCCCTTCACACTTTCCTGTAATGCAGAATCTCGTTGAAGTTTGGCATACAATTCAGATAAGCGTGAAGATTGTTTGGTCACTTCTTCTTCCATTTTTGTAAATGCACTTATCTTCTCTTCAGTTGCTTCAATATCATTTACAATAGATTCGACCCCAATCTTCACATGTGAAAGCGCTGTAGCACAGTAGTTTTCAGCTTGAAGTGCCTCTAATGCACTTTCTCTTTCGACTTTGCCCCATTTACTCATTTCTGAGTTTATGTTAATACCTGATATCGTTCCATATCCTCCATAAGAGTTCTCAGTGAGCGGAGGGACTTGAAGAGCGGAGGTCACATGCAGTTGACACACAATGGTCAACACCAAGAGTGGAAAAGCGCGGCGCATCTTCTTCAGTAGTTTCTTTAGCTTATAAAGCTTTAATTGAAGAAAAATAAAAAATACAAAAACAGCATTGGATTAGGAATCGTAGGACAAAAAAAAGTATCGATTATCATTATAATAAACGTGGCCATTTATAGCAATAACATTCAAGCAATTTTTGTTTAATATTTTATACCAAAAGTAAAAAAAAAACATACATATTGTATTTAACACACATTGTTTAACTTTTATTTTTCAGCAATTTCACACTCTTTTCAATCATTAAAAGTATTCATAAAGAAGGTATTATGCACATGTTAAAAAAACAAGTAGATAAATTTGACAATTATTCTTAATACTTTATCTACAAAAATTACTCTAATGCATTCAGACTGATTACATACAAAACCATATAAACACAAAAAAATAGTACGCATCATTTTAAATGTAAATAAATTAATCTCGTATAAATGGATTTAAACACAAAAGAAGTTTATGCACTACTTTTACTACTAGAATACACTTTTAAACAATTTGTTTAGTCAAATATGAAATTTTATACATACCTGTTTTATGCTCCAATAAAAACTAAAATACAATTTTCTTTTTCGATAAATTTCACTTTTTTTGTGTTTATAACAAGAAAAGTAGAAAGAAACACAATAATTACGATCAGATATGTAACAACCAGGAGTTTAAGTTTCGTAGTATGATGCACAAAAAGTTTTATTTGCATCCATTGCACTAACCGACATACTGCTTTTACATCGTGTAATCTACTTGGCTTATGGAAAGTAATAATGCCGTAATTTTCTTAATAAATTAATGACAATATTGAAAGCAACGCAAGCTACTTTAGTGCCATAAATTGAACCCAGAACTTTTCTAAATGTGGAATAATCTTTTTGCTTCAGAAATAACCTAAACCTCTGGCTGCAGTTGAACAACTTCTGGC
Source organism: Trypanosoma mega (assembly GCA_030849715.1). Classification (NCBI taxonomy): domain Eukaryota; phylum Euglenozoa; class Kinetoplastea; order Trypanosomatida; family Trypanosomatidae; genus Trypanosoma; species Trypanosoma mega. The sequence goes on along the minus strand of JASANV010001230.1, from coordinate 5,311 downwards.
GGTGTTAACAGAATAGTGCAAACCTCTTCGTATTAAGTGCACAAAATAGAACCACTTTGGAAACATGCAGCTCAATAAAAATTCTTTGTGTGAAGTCCATTCAAACATGTCATTTTTCATTACTATTGTATTGCATACTCACTTTATTGTTTTCAAATTCCACTTTTTTACACATACATCCCCAATGATTTTATCCCTAACTGTTGAGTTGTTCTCCCATCACACAGCAAGAAAATGGATCCATGAGAGTAATAACAGAAAAAAACTCCGTAAGCGTATCAGAGGCATAGCTTTTCTTGTTTGCTTCGAAATATCAAAATGCTTCATTTAATTTATCCGCAGAATCTTCTTTATTACATTTACAAAGTGCAAATCTATACGATGTGTATGAAAGAATATCTGTTACGTGTGTGGAGAAGGAAACAGCAACGTTTTTTTCTTTCCATTTTTGATACACTTTCTTTTTAAGAAATTGCAGCCCAATCCCTTTCCCCAACTCATTGTTCCTGTTTTTCCCCTTTCGGTTCGTAAAATCCATAATGAGTTAGCCATCCCAATTGCTAAGGTTGTGTAATGTCTGCTTTTCACAATGAGTCTCATTAACTTATCCTTTAGAATACACCATTCAAAGTGAGGAAAAGATAATTTCTTATTCCTCGACTCCATTTTTATTCTATCCATTTGGTTGCAATTTGTAATAACCAGATGTCTTCATTAATAACGTTTTGGTGATATAGCATGTCATTTCGATGCTTTCTTCCATTTTTCTGTACACATTTCCGATGCAATTGTTGGTCCTACAACTGTTTACGAAAAACAAAACAGCTCTGAGCTTATATGCGGCAACACGCAGAAGGTGCTAAAACAATTCCTTTACACTTCGTAGAGAATATTGAAACACAAACATTTCTTCATCTTTCCCCGTTCCATGCACATCATCTGCTTCACGCAAATGTTGAGAGATGAGAGCGCGCAAATATTCACACCCCAAGGCAAACCACAAGATCTGCATCAGACACGCCTTCACTTTTTTGCCTTTCAGAAATCCTGACTAATGATCAAATCCCGTTAGTGAAATCCCTTTCATGTATTATTATTTTTTGAGTTGATTGCTTCACCTTTAGACGGTCATTGTGCGTCTTCATAGCCTCAGGTATCATTCGTTCAAGAAGGATTTTCCTCTTCGCTTTTGTCAAATATCATCTCCTTCACATTATTCGGAGGAGTCGAAAATGGTTTTCCTCATATCACTTGCGATTGTACAATAGCGTGATTTATCCTTAAAGTCCTTTGAAGAAACAAAAAGAATTCTCAAATAAAGAAATCATACAGAAAGAAAAAAACTAATCCTAAATATATATATTGATAGTAGAAAAGCAAAAAGAAAAGAAATTTTAAATAATCAATAGAAAAAACAGTAAAATCAAACATTAGTTGTAAAAAAAAAACATATGTGTACATAATGAACAAAACAAAAAAATAACAAATACATGAAAAAAAAATACACAAATTTTCAAACAATTCTTTCAGGTGTGCAGCACAGGGATACCCATTTACCAATTAAATAAAAATCATCCGAGCTTTTTGTATTATTATTATAGCTAACTTTCATTATTATTGCCTAAAACGAGTCATTTTGCGTAAAGAAAAATCCGTTGTTAATGAAAGCTCACTTTGCCCTATCCAACAACTCAATAGATGCTCCATCACAAAAATGCATTCACTATTTCTTATGTAGTAAAAACACAAATTATGAAAAAAATAAAACATGTGTTGTATCGAATTGGATTCCCCCCCAAAAAAAAGCACAAACACCAATGAAAAGAGAGCCGTACATGGTCATTCTAAAACACTTTAAAAATTGGTATTGTCAAATCTATAGAAAAAATTCCATAAATTTTACATGCACAAACATAAATGCTGAAATCCAAAAATGTATTAGATGTGTTATTAATTTCAATGGCATAAATTTTTGTAAGCTTTTCATATATACACTTATCATTATTCTATTCCAAATCATACTTTTCTTTAATCCTTAATTATTGAGTATAGTTTATCTACAAAGCTCCATCTTCTCCAAATATTCATACGAATATCCAAAGCCTTTCTATGTTCATTTTCTAAAGAAGAGTAACACGTTGATATTATACAAAGTTCTTCGTATGTGGCATTTTTTAGATTTCCTGAATATAATAGCCACTGTTGGGCAATAAAATCGTTAAGTATTTTTTCTTCTGCTTGTTTTACTTTATTCAGTTCATCGATGGAAAGAAGTGCATTGCTATAACTCTTTCTTGACAGATCTAAGACTCTTTTTAATACTGTTATAGAGTTCCGCTTTACTTCTTCTAAATACAAAGTCTTCACTCCATCGATAATAACAAAGATTTCAATCGTACTTTCTTCGGAATAATGAATCATTAATCCGATATCTTTTTTGTGATCCCCACTATGCTCTTACGGAGCACTTCAACATCGTAGTCTAATGAATCGCCCTTCATGTCAACAACATTCACATATCAATCTTTTATAAATCTATTATCATTTTTGACCAAATTCATATTAACATATTTCATTATATCATCAAATAGTACTTTGTAACACCTTTTTTTATTACTTTTTGTTGTTGTTTTTTCTTATCAATTTGCCCTGATGCTCCTGTGGAAGCATATTTTACGTTCTCATTATGTATTTTGTCTCCTCTCGCCATTTTCATCAACCCGGATTCCAAATTTTTGGCGCCAAGACGGGAAATGGAAGCGTTACATACATAAATGCGAAGAAAGACTAATGAACAATAGGAGCCAAAGTCGCGCTATACTTTCTTACTGAAAATAACATGAAAATAATTTAAAGTAAAAACAAAGCATTTCTTGACAGGTACATATCGAAAAAGCCAACAAACGAAATTGCGCTAAAAAAACACAAAATGAATGAATACGAACACCAATTTATACATTTTACCTTATTTTGGAATCTCTGTTGTGTTTTTAGACTATGGTTTCATACCATACAGATGTGTTTGTTTCTCAATGTACAAATTGGTAAATTTTATGACACTTTGTTGGTTTGCAGCAAAGCCACATCAGAGGAATGATTGGGTCTGTTATCCGAATAAGCCGTTCATACCTAAAGGAGGTGCTTATTTTTCTGCTATTCTCTTTGTAGGTTTCGCATTTTCTGTACATTTCCATCCCTAATTGTGTTTCGAATAAAGTACAACATTTGAAATCCATTATTTGCATTGCAATGAAATATGTGCAGCATCTTTTTTGATGCGTCATCGCCTAATTCATCATTTTCTATTCATAGAGGCATAATACAAATTGGACCCTCAGCTGAGTTTGAGAAGTGAGTCTATCTAAAAATGAAATAATTCCTAATAGACATCATTTGAGGTCTGTGAAACGCAAATATTTTGCTTATAATGCTTTCATAATTTATAGGAAGTCTGTACTTGCAGATATGGTGCATATGAACACCTCTTTAATGCAAATATGTGTTCCCTGACGTTATCTATACACCTCAACGCGGTGTCAGGGTCCAGTACCTCTTATTGAGGGAAGCCAAGATATAGATAAATTCCTCACCCAGGTACTATATGGGTAGGGATAGAAGTCGTTAGCACCGCCCGCATAATAACGTATCCACGAGATAATATGGGTAGACCGATGCGACCAGGTCGAGTCGTGAGACACCTTTCTGTGCGGTTGACATTTGTTCCACAAAATCTCATTCTTTCGTGCGCACTTCTCTGGCCATGCCGGATTCGTGATACGTCGGAACACCAGAGCGCGACGCTACATGTATCATGGAGAGCCTGTTACTTGTACGGCTTTGACCTGTACGGAGATACGGTTTAGGCTCAGGCATTTATTTTCTTTTTTATCACCCCTCTCCTTCCACGTATGTGACGCCTGCCGCTTTGCGGTGCATACGCCCAGTACCTCGTCTAGAGGTACGAAGTAAATTGGCAGAATCGGATGGGGTAGCGCTGTGTGTGTGAGACCGAGCACCGGACGATAGTTTGATCTACCCTTAAAACTACACGGGCCAACGCAGCATGAGTGTATTCTATGACTGTGTGTAGTTGCAAAATGGTTCCGTTTGAAGAAAAAAAAATATGTGTTAAAACGACGGCTTCAAACAAATACAAAAAGCCACAAGTTCTGTTCTATAGATGGATGTGACAGGATCATAGCCTTTTTTTACTCTATGAACTAGTTGACCATCCTTTAGAATGGCAAATTTTTGATAGATTCAACAATAAAAGAGTAAATATATTCGCCAATACGTCTTGAAAATGAGTAGATGAGTGCTATTGCGCACATTACTTTAACGTGTGCAGTAATCTGTTTTTATGGCACTCTTGTCTTTTTTCCATTCATGCATGCCGAGCATTGTGTGTAAATACCATACTTAAAAGAGATGTAGCCATCACTAGTTAATATTTTCTTCTTTCAATGTATTTAGCCTAACAAATGTATAAGTATTTATCATAAAGATCATGTGATGAGGTTTTGTTTACCGTTAATTAGTGTAATACCCTGTTTAAATTATCCCTTCCTAATGCTACAGTAACGTATTTGTTACATGAAGCAGACCATTTCTTTCTTACTATTTTAAAAATAGTCAGAAAAACAAATTATGTGACAAAAAAAGGGAAATATTTGAAACATATTAATAGAAACACAACCAAAATAAAAAAATGTAATTCATACCTTTAAAAAAACATAACACAGGCACATAACAATAAAAAGAAATTGAACAATCATAACATTCAACACAATATTAAAGTAATTAATCAACAAAAGCTTTAAAAAAAACTTCAAAAAGCAAAAAAAAACATAAAATAATCCATAACATTAACAACCACTTTGTTAAGGAAGAGTTCACATATTAAATAAAAAACTTGTACGTGTTTTGCTCACAGTGCAACATTCTATTTTGTAGTGCAGCACTTCAATTCTCACAAATATGAACAAATACATCACATAAAATTTAACGAAAAGAATTTAACAATAATTTTTCACATCATTTTTGTGCAAAAATACGACAAAAAACATCAAAATATTTTTGAAAATAATCAAAGTTCAAATATGTAAATGCTAAGAAACTCGTCATTTATATTGTCCAATGATCCGTTATCACTTAACCCATTGTCAACCTCTCGCACAACCAGATCCACTGTTTTCTTGACAGGCACCGCTTTGTCTTGTTGTGTTATCGTTGTATGCGGCTTCTCCGCACTCTTCGCATCGGTTGGTGCTTTTGGTTGCGCCGTACTCGATGCCCCTGCTTGACTACTCTC
>JASANV010001229.1:0-11889 GCA_030849715.1 Trypanosoma mega | reverse complement strand
AAGCCCCGGCCATGCTCGCAGTAGGCGAGTCACTGAACAAGTGGGAAGCCATTCTGCTCTAACATTCGGGTCAATGATTCTTTACTGGAAGTTCTTCGGGAGAAACGCAGCTTAAGGTATCCACATATAGAGTGTGAACTGTGAAACTTGCTACTCGTGTTTTTCAAGCGCATACTTCGCCTAGTGTTACAATTTCCATTGATAATACAATGGTCGTTTGAGTGGCACGAAAAAGCTACACAAAAAACTAGGATTTAAAAAACAGAATGCAAAGGATTAGAGGAGCTGCTGTAAAAAAAGGTGTTACTGCCATTTATCTTTTTTTTCTCAGAAAGTAATCCTGCGGACATTTTTTCGTGCGGCAAAAGCTTTACTCGCGATGACATGGCGAAGGGGTACTTACTGGAGAATTGGTAGCTCGAAAGGTGTGAGGTAACCTTTTATTACACCCTTTCGTTAGTGTAATATATTCTTGGTGACTTTCTTATTGTTTATTTTATGGTTTTTCCTCAGAGAGGTGTTCGATTTAAGAATGTGTTTGATTTACTTTATGAAATATGCAAAAACAAGACAGGTACCTTCCTTATCTTCTACCACCCTTTTTTTCTCTTTTTATTTTTTAGGAAGTTTAGTGCCGTTCTCAAGATTATTCTCTTGCGGAATCATGCTGAAAGTGTATTAAATGTGCGCAAGATCTATCTTTCTAACAAGGCTTTTCTACTAAGGATAGAAAGACTTGTACATGGAATAACTTTCCTGTAAGCTTACGTCGAGAATGTTGTCGCTTAATATTTTTATGATTCAGTTATGAACTCTACATATTGTAATGAATTTATTCTCCTGCATCTTCTATATACGGACTAAAAATTCTTGAAATTGAAAAGATAAATTTATTTTACAATAGAATGCATGATTTCTACGCATTTTAATATGAAACCTGAATGGTTGACATGAGCAACAACCCTACGGAAGTATGTTGATTCACAAAGGTCATTGATAAAATGTTTCCGCATTTTATCAATAATAACAATTCCATTGAACAAGGTAGTTGCACCCTGTTCATTGATCAAGACGCATTATTGCCCTTATGTGTACATTCTGGGCAATTATTGTGTTTTGATGAACTCCGTCAAGACATTGTCAATTTCGATACTATGCAAAGTCAGGCCTTTATCCAGATGGTCCAACAGGTTCAAGAAAAATTAAAATTTGCATGTGATCAGCTGAACGGTCAAAAATCGGAAATGCAATACCGATACAAACTTATCGTGGAGGAAATTGACACACGAGAGGAAAAATCGTCTCAGCTTGAGTCACCAATTTGGTTGCCTTACAGCCAGTTCGATAGAAATTTGCGATACTGTGAAGAGCGTTAGCGGAGAATTAAGAAGATTACGAGCCACCTACATGGTTCATTTATGGACTTAATGACTAATTTCAACGAACTTTTGAACGAAAGCAAAATGCTAAGGGCTGAAATGGAAAAAATTAAGAAAACGTTGAAAAAATATACACCAGGTAAATCGTCTTTCATGAGCGCATAATCAAAAGAAGGAATAAGAAAGGACAGCAACAAAGGAAAATTCCGTCACCACAACCTGAAGTGGTTGTGGAAGATGAACAAGCCCCCACTTAGCCACAAGTACAGCCAAAGGAATGTAAAATGTGTGGCATGGATTCTGGACCACACGCGTTTTCTTCCAGAACATGGGTGACTCTGCAAAAGCAAAAAAGTAAGAGCGCGAGGATGATACTGTCATAGCACCACAGCCAGCCTCAGAGATCTCTGTGCCAAGCGCAATCCACTCACCATTCACAGAGGATTTGACCGCCAGAAAAGATGGTTTAAACCGTTGAATGAGCTGTGACATATTTAAATGCAACTTGAACGTTTGAAATTTTTACGGCTTTTCGTGCCTACTTTCGTTTTACTGCAGTGTGAGGTTTTGCGTTTAATGGAACATGAGATTTATTCAGTAATTTGTCTGAAAACACGGATGTGCTACCACGTCGTAAAGAAAGAAGTCTACAACTGAGGTATGGGCTGCGCAAAGCATTCAAACAATAATTTTTTTGTATCTGGCGTGTGGTTTGGCATTCAAAAGCTTTGCAATACATTGCAGAAGGATAAAAAAGATGATGAGCCAGCTGCAGCTGCCTTTACACGTGCTGTTGTAAATGAGAAGGTGAATGAGTATGATTTAGAACAAACAGCTACATGCTATCGTTTTGGAAAATGAGGCCTCTATGCAACGAATTGTCGAGTTCAAAAAAAGGCAAAAAACTTCCTAAACCACCAGTTCAAGAAGAAATGAATTTGAGGGGTATTGCAAGCAAAACATTTCCTAACTACGAAAGGAATATGAGCAAGAAATGGCGTTTTAAAAAGTTCGAAACCTTTACCTAAGGAAAACCTTTCACTTTGGGTTAAGGGGTCAGCGCGAAGACACTCACGAGATCTCTGTGTTAGTAAGCGTTATCAATATATTTCTCGATCTACATTGGAATCCGAATAATGCGGCTTTTGTGTCCAAAGCCAACAAAAAAGCTTTACGAATGTGGAGTAAGACTACTTGGGAACAACGGTCGTCAATACTAAGAAGACTTCTTTAATTTCTATAATGACATTATCTAGAGCCGGAGTTGGCAATAATTATCTTGCTTGTGGAAATCCTTTGCGTAAAAAGAAACATTGCACTGCCATATGTACGAATACTACATTTTTTTCTTCATCACACACAAAAAATGCGTTAGACATTTAAATAATGGATTTGCCAAAAATGATTGCGGAGGTGCTGGTGCGACATGCACAGCTAATAAAACGTCACGAATTAGATACGATGATGTCTCAAATTTCATTGAGAAAGAGAGGATGCCACTTCTGCTGCCTTGGGTTACAGCCAGTCAGAGGGTGGAAAAAACACTTCTCCATCATAAAAGAAAACTTTGTTTCTCATCCAGAGGACAAAAACACGATGATCCTCCATTAGGGTACAATCCAAAAGGCCTTCAAGATGGATCCGCTTCGTCAATCAAGATACCTGTTTATAATTGGGCAAGATGCTCAGTAGATTTTGAAGATCCGAAAAGCACTGGCTCCAAAAGAAATGTTAAGAACTTTGAACACTGAAGGCAAATAATAAAATAAAAGAATGGATAATGACGGAGCATTACACAACACCAGGATTATTACAGCATGCAGCGAAGAAAATAAGGGATCAATATGTAGATCAATGCCTTCTAACGCTTTTGGGGAATACGCGAACTCACCCATGTCTCCATAAAGAACAGTGAGATACCTCGGAATAACAATGGCAGTGGCAAATCAATCTGCGGTACTCACATCATTGTTTTGACAGATTTACAACCTTTTGCCCACAAGCAATGGTTGTCACCAGAAAATATGTGTAAAAATAACGAAGCACAGTTTTTATGGCATACAGCCTTCTATAATGACATCAAGGGATGAGAGTTGCTGTAGATTACGAGGAATTGAAGTTGCCTTTGCAAAAAATTGGTAGTGCCCACTTTATGTGTGCAAAGCATCTTACTCAGAAAAAATGAGGTAATACACAAACTTTTCAACTATGTCTGAGAGACATTACTTACCCCGACAGAAGAAGAGAGAAGGCTCAAGACACAATAACTGCAATGGAACCTCCGAGGGGAAGGTATGCATCTTCAAAATAGAAGTCGGAATTTCGAAATAGATACCAACGAACGGTTACAAACAATTGGATTACCACATTTTTAGCGTGAGAAGAAAAACCCACTGGGTGGTGGCAGCATTTTATTGCTTAGCAAAGGAAAAGGGACAAGAACAGCCTTGAAGCACAGATGCCGTCACAGCACATATCTGCATACCAGGATACAGTATACTCAGATTATGCTGCGCTTTTAATTTGAAACATTCTTTTTCTTGATAGAGCTTCCGTTGAAAATACGTCATCAATTTTTAATCAGTGCAAAAAAAAAAGAATTTTAGCGATACTTAAGCGCACACCAATAGGTTCCAAAACTAATCAAGAGATTATCTATACAATTCAAAAAACTTTGGCTGGAGATTTATGGGCCGTATGGATGCAGTATGCAGCTCTAAAAATGATACGTCTTGATTTCTAGATCGCAAATAAACGTCATGCTAGTAAACAACATGAGATTAGGATTTGAAAGACAAGTAGTTCAAAAAAAAAAAGGATTTACTATAGGGGAATGTAAGTATGGGAGATAAGAACATGTATTTTTGTGGTCCACGTTAACCATCACACTGAAAAAGTTTCCATAGTTTGGAAAAACCATAATAAGTCAATGCGCACTCAGAACTTTACGTCGATTACAGTGCAACCTTTGAAATGCTTGACTCCAAGACCATTATGCGCGTCATCGATTTTAGTGATATCTCTATTCTAGTATTACCTTTCTTGACTATTGTCAGAGGTAGTTTATTCCACATTAATCGGGGCTTTCTTACACTTGCAAATCCCGCAAATGTACATCCAGCGACGTTAGACATGGGTAATGCTTCTCTAGGAAGAGCCAAAAAATATATGCTGTACAGGCCACAAGGGAATGTTGCTGCATCGGCTATGTTAGTTACAGATGTTTCGCTCACAGCATGGGGTGCCATCTTATTTAAGAACTCAGGAGAAATCCTCATTTCAGGGAATTCATGGGGATCACAACCATGCATAATTCCAGTAGAAGAATCCAGAACAGTACAATTGAACATGTGAGCCTTTGGTATGTGGACGCAAGGACGTCTAGATAAATACATAGACATCACTATGATGGTATCAATAGAGAAAAGGGGGCTATCAAAATCCAGAGATTTAGTGAGCGAATGTGAAGATTATGACGAGCTTCTACTTGAATATGGAATCACAACATTGTACCAATATACCAGGTCAGAAGAGAATGTGGCAGATAGAACATTTCGAGGAGATTACCAACGAAACAAGAATTTGTGATGGGAAAGTGTGAGAGGCGAGTTATACCCTTTTGACATTCCTGTTCATAAGTAAATTGTTCTCATCACACTATCTGTTTTTTTTCTTTGATTCATGTGTTTATTTTTTCTTCCATAACCGGATGAACTCTGACTGGATTTGCACAAAAAATATACACCTACTGCATTTTTTTCTTTTACATCACTAGGAAATAGATAGGGAAAGCCGGCTGAGGTGTTGGTTTTGGGCGGCCATTATTCATTGTATAAAATAATTCCACATCATGTTAGTGACGATTGGTCACCTGCTTTGGGAGAGAAAGAAACCACTGAAACGAGGGCAGGATTACACTACGAAGTAGACTCACAGAGAGTCAAGCTATGGACGATCTTTTGGTGTCATTCCTAAAGAGCATGGTAATCGGAACAACTCATAAAAAATAAGTAAATGTGATAAACATACCTTGCACAGTCCCAACAAACCGCACTATTACGTCTTTTTTTACAAAGAGAAATGTTGAAATAGAATCTGTAATTGGGTGTATATTGGGGAAGTGAATAACGTGCCTTCACTAGTATACAGCGATATGGTGCTCAATATATTGATTGAAAACGTTTAACTAAGAAAAAAGAAAATGGGCAGATTTTCGTACGCAGATACTTAAATTTGTACTCTTTACTGTTCACCGAAACACATCATCCATTGTACTCTTAAAATAGCAAAAAAAAAACTAAGCGAACTTTTTCTGTTCTAAATACAAAAATAACTTGTAACACCGTTCTTTTACTTGAAAAGAAAACCAAGTGATTTGTGATGATTCTTAACGAAAGAAGCTGCCATTTTTCGAGAATAATGTTGGTGTAAAAAGAGGTACTTAAGAAAGCATTCGCTTTAATATTTGCAGTTTGCTTTTCTATACGAAGAGAGAGAGTATTGTATGCAAAAAGAAACACTACATGAGCGACTCGAAATAAATGCAATAGATGCAGGATAATGGACACATCAAGGAGAGCAACAAAAGTAAGAAAAGAGAGAACACTTTTTCTTATGGTGGCATAAAAAAGTATAAAAAGTGTCCTGTGACCATTTTATTATGTAAAGTGTTACGATCATGCAATCTCTATATAATGAGAGAAATCGTAGTTCATTCCGCTCGACAGACAATGTGAATTGATTCCCAGACGCTGTTAAGCTTGGATGGGAGGAGATCCAGGATCTACATTCCTTAGCAGTTTATTTTCAATGTTGACAACGTTTTTCTCAGTAGTACTCATTGAATTAATGGTATACCTGTCTTTTTCGTTAGTTTCCACTAAAGGTACAAATACTACGCCAGTCACAACTTTTGGTAAGAATTATTGGTTGTGAGGACTAGGTTGTTTATATTTGTAGTATTAATTCTTTCTTTTAAAAATTGTCGTCTACTTACTTAAAGTCCTTTACTCTGGATCTTCAGCGGCCACATTCTCGTGTGCATAGATTCATTTAATATATTTTTAATGCGTTTGGAGCAAGATTACATCCACTTTAAGTTGCTGAACAGGAAAATGTCTATGTTCATTATTTTCTTTGTGCCAATTTTTTTAGACCACCAGGTTGACTGGCACAACGGCAAATATTTTAAGAACCAATCATCACACTTCTTCCAAACACTAAGCGTCATGAGGATGCCATTTAGGTACCATTTCCCACTGTTAAAAACACCCTTCATGCGGTCTACAGTCACAAAGATTTGCTGCAGCCACAGCCGCTTTCACAGAAAACTAACTACAATTTCATCTTTATTCTTGTTCTTTGCTTGGACTACAAATGTGTGCTAATAAACAAGTAGTGCGCAGACACCTAATGGAAGCAAGGTGGGAATTTGCATAAAAATAGCCATGAATTGAAGCGCTCTGCTTACAATTTGATGTGGTTTAAAACTTTAATTCTACAATAATTACGCAAAATGCATACATTGTTAATTCAGAAAAACTAAAGTGACTTTATCGTAGCGCTTTTTTTTTCAGGTAAGGTATTGATAAGATATTTCTTAATAGGAGATTGGCTAAGAATACCCTTTCCCAGGTTTACTCAGAAAGCAGTTTTGAAGTCGCCTCACTATTTATACGAAAAAAAGTACATTTTGGGTAAAGAAGAGCTTTTTTTCTGAGCCACATTATCACAAACTACGCCTAAAAATGCTTCTGCACTCCCCGCTCTTTCTGAATAGGGAAAGTAAGGATGATCCCGTATTTTGTGATAGCGTGCGAGTTGAAAAGTAGGTAATATCGTTTTTTTGTTATTTTTGCTGGTACATTGTATGTTGTAAAGTGCTTTTTTGTCCTAATGCGTACATCATAAGTTCTTTGTATACAACACAGTATGCTATTCAAGTTTATTTTACACTATGCAAAATATTCTTTTGCAGCTGCGAGCGAAAAAGAGCGAATAATACTTGTTTTAAAATCATTTTACAAGATGCAAAAAATATCCCTTTCGAAGAAGTGATTTATAGACATTCATAATGGTGAAGTGATAAAACAATTTTTTTCACAAGCTGAAAGGGATGAGCTGAAGGGTTTATTCAAAAAAAGAAAAAAAAGTAAACGAACATGCTCTTCAGGACACCAATAATTTGAAGACTTGAATGAAGCTCAGGTTCTCTAGCTGAAGCAACCTATTGAACTCAATAAATATACGTACATAATTTGCTCGATACTCCCCAGGTTAAATGATGTCCCAAGATGTAAACTTTCTGTAAAATTAAGTGCTTTAGCAGCCAGAACTGTCTAACGCAGGCACCTTAAAATCACATGACTCAGACGCCGTACCACAAACTGCTCCTTGAATGTCCCTGGCTAACCCTGTGATTTTTCCATTGAATGTGCCCCTCCCCCTCACTCCAGCTGTATACTTACGTCTTCGAGAAGCTATTTTTCTATTCAGGCGCACGAGTGCAAAGCGGAACGTTAACATTCAAACGCTTAACATAATATTAGGCGTGATTTTAAGTATATATTTTTTCTTTTGTTAAAAGCAAGGAGATGGCAAATATGCAGCAAAACTCCATCTCTATGAAGCATTGTATAATTGCTTCCCTGCTTTTACTTTATTCAACTTACAACAGTTTACATTTTTATTTCAAAAATACTGGATCATGCTGAAAAAGAGAGTCATTTGCTATCCGACCTTTAAACGGTACATGTACGCAAATCAAACCTCTTAACGGCATTCATTCCAATATGGTGAGTTTGTGACTGCGTTAGACGAAAAAAAAAAAATACACAAGTATTCTCATAATGCAACTCCTTAGGAGCGAAAAGGCAATATTTTTTGACAACAGTGATTTTTTGGCGGCTTAAGTTCAAGAACGGCAAACTAACATTTTTTGCACCTTAGAATGCTGCTTATCATGGCTTAGAGAATGGATGCTACAAAATTTCAACTTTACAGTAGGGTATCATCATAACAAGAGCAGAAAAAACGTTGCTCTATATTGTTTCTTTTAGTTTTCTGGGATCAATATTCACTCTAAAGACGTTGCTTATCCTTTAGTCGATTTGTAAGAAGTTTGCACTCTTAACCCATCGAAGAGCACCGTAAACTGTTTTGTACATGTTTTCTCAATCATGGAAAAAAGAGGCAACACGGGGTTGATGCAAATAGATTTACTGAAAAGCTCCTCTCGTTGATTTTCGACGCTAAGTAATGTCCAGTAACATTTTTTTCTTTGGTTGACTTGGAAAGCGGATAATCTACGAACCCAATTTTCTTCTGGGTCATTATATGATTTTATGTGAGAAATTCTCACAGATACTATTTTTTACTATATCCATTTACTTTACCGCGTTCTATTGTGAAGAGTACTGATTCTAGATCACCTTTGTTAAATTTTTGGTCACCTGCAGTGCACCAAACTAGTAATTTCAATGATCCAGTGAAATGACCATTAAATGATGTGTTTGCTAATTGAAATGTCTCACTCTTCTAATGCAGTAATTCAAAAATACTCAGTTTGTGACGTTCCCGTAGATGTAAACTTTTCTTCTGAATAAAGCAATAGTGTCACTTCCCATAATTTTAGAAGTATATATGATGCTCAGAAAGTCCTCTTTCTTGCTTTTGGCTTGTTAAACTCCAGAAATTGTTCTTGACAGTTTATGGGACTACTAATTAGAAAAAGATAATGGAGGTGGAGGTAAAGAGTCAATTTACATGCTTTGTAAAACGATCTCAATTTGGACAAAGTAAAAGACTTCTGCGTCATTTTTTAAGAAGAAGATAGTGCTACAACAAAAAAAAAGAATAATGCCCCTGATGAGCAAAGCATTGTTGGTGTGAAACTGTTAGATTGGAATACATCTACTTAAATTCATTACCTACAATATTAATAGAATATAAAGTTTATTCATAAATTATTATCAATTTATTCATGATCTCTTTGGTCCACATGCCGCGAAATCGTTGTGATGCAACCTGGAAGTTCATTGCAATACTTCTCTCCCTCGTCGTGTTAAAGACGATTCACCAATAAAATGAAAAGCACACACACTATGGAAAGAGTTTAATGCTTCGTTAATGCTAACTTTATCTTATGAAGGGATGTTTTCACTTATCTAGACGTCTCCGCTGGCATACTACGATTCCGTACTTACCAAAAACGTCAAGAGAAAATAGATGACAAGGCTGAATCAGTTTCCCTGCAGAGGTTCAGCTGAACCTGATTAGGTGAAACTTGAGATGTAAAAGTTCATAGTAATCCCTACGAGCAGAAAACATTGCACAGCGATAGGAGTGGTCTTTCTCAGCTTTCTTTTCCCACAGAGAGGCATCAAACACGGCCCCGCAATCGCAACATACGCTTTCCTTAAACATTTGTGGTGTCTTACCTTGAGGCCCATGTGAGGAGGTAGTCCGCAACTATTATTTCCATTAGCTTTGCGTTGTGCTAGAAATAAGCGAAGCGAAAAGTGGACGACTTGAAAAATGAAGGCACCAAACCCCGTTAGGCCTCCACGACGTCGATCACCAAAATCATTATACAGGTGAGATGATGCCGTCGCAAATGTCAAAACGAAAATCACATTCAATCAGACACATTATGAGAACAGCCTTGTGAACACAACAGACCCCCTTCGAAAATCACTTCATTCCCCTATGCCCCCTGAAATAAATTAAAAAAATTCTGGTAATACGTTTATGCAGTTTCGAGCTCCTATGTCACCGTGATTTCGTGGTTTAAATCGAGTCTCCATAAACAATACAAGCCACAAATGTGAATGATATGAGAAAATGCATGGAGTCCCACAAGTGTTCCTGGATTTTCATGATGCAATTTCTCTTCCAGAGCCCTTGCTAGACCACACGCCGCCAGCATTGCCCTTACAAGCCCAGTTGTCACACCCCCATGGTGGCAATAAAGCCCTATTCTATCACGATGGCAATGTTGTTGTTTTCAAGCGTTATCACGAAATGATGCGCGTATTCAAGAAAAAAAACCGTTTTTGTCTTCACACAATGCTGCTAGGTGAAGAAGAAGTTTTTACAGCTTGACCGCCAGCCCATGTCACCCCAACACCTGCGCTGCCTTTTCAACATACATAAGATAAGATCGAATAAAAAAACCATGTACTTCCACAGCATGAAATTGTACTCCTTTCAAGGATTCACGTGGTTATAGAGACTCTTGCTGCTCAAGAATAATCTTTGCAAGGCTACTAAACTTCCTTTAAATGGAAAAAAAGGAAGAGAATATTTTCGTTTTTTCTGTTTTATATAGCATATATATATTTTTTTCTTCAAACAGAACCATTGTGCAACTACACACAGTCATAGAATACACTCATGTTGCGTTGGCCTGTGTAGTGTTAAGGGTGGGCCAAAAATTCGTCAGATGCTCGGTCTCACACACACAGCGCTACCCCATCCGATTCTGCCAATTTACTTCCTTCCCTCTAGACGAGGTACTGGGCGTATGCACGCAAAGCGGCAGGCTTCGCATATGTGGAAGGTGAGGGGAAAGGAAAACAATGCCAAATGCCTGAGCCTAAACTGTATCTCCGTACAGGTCAAAGCCGTAGAAGTAACAGGCTCTCCGTGATACATGTAGCGTCGCGCTCTGCCGTTCCGACGTATCACGAATCCGGCATGGCCAGAGAGGTGCAAATCGAAAAAATGAGACTTCGTGAAACAAATATCAATCGCACAGTAAGGTGTGTCACGCCTCGGCCTGGCCGCATCGGTCTACCCATATTATCTCGTGGGTTCGTTATTATGCGGGCGGTGCTAACTACTTCCATCCCTACCCATATAGTACCTGTGTGAGAAATTTATTTACATCTTGGCTTCTCTCGGTAAGAGGTACTGGACGCTAACAATGCGGTGAGGTGTATAGATGACGCCAGGGTCATTGCATGTAAAAACAGGGAGGAGATACAATGCATTTTCTTCTTTAAGAGGCTTATTAAATGCCTGAAATAGGTCTTCTGAGGCCATAATTTACCAAGAAATAGAATAAAGATGACGTTTTATGATGCTTCCTGTGATACCCATTCTTCAGCCCAAACCTCTTCTCTGTGCCATTACGAGTAAAACTTTTATCGTGTGACAAACTATCTGCTGGATTCTCCTTTAATTTGGCGTAATTATTGGTTGATACAGCGATATTTTTCTGAAGAAGTCTGCCTTCGGCAGAACACTCTACTATTAAAGGTCAATATTTTGTGTCCTTTTCTTGCAATGCCAGTCCCAGCTTCATTATCAACGTAAGCTACCATAATTGACGGAGTGTCTGCTTCAAAAGCGCACATAACCATCTGAATATCCGCGCCTCAGAAGTAGATAACATGGGCGACCTTTAGGCCCCTTGAGTTTTCCGTGAAGAGGGTCTGACCTGAATGCTTAAATATGGTGGCTTCCCACCTGTTCAGTGACTCGCCTACTGCGAGCATGGCCGGGGCTT
>JASANV010001228.1:0-11844 GCA_030849715.1 Trypanosoma mega | reverse complement strand
TGAAATATGAAATCTATGATACATTTTTCATTCTGTACTCAAACAACTATACAAAAACGCACACTTACATTAAAACAAACCTAGACGTGTGGATAAGTGCACACAAGATGTACTTTTATTTAATTAGAAAAAATATGAAACGTACAAAGCAAAAACAATATAAATTATTAATATAAAAGACCAATAACCAGGTAAAAGCAATATAAAACTAAATACACAAAATAGACATTTTTTCTATTACTTTATTTTTATGCACACTTTCTGTTGGGTGTATGGATTTTTTAAAAAAAGAGTGCGTCTGATATTGCAGAGATATTTTTTAAAAAGTAATAGAGTGATTTTTTCCTTTTCTGTAATTTTAAAAATGTTTCATATATATAAAGTAAATGTTTTTTCAATACGTCCTTTTTAAAAGTTATTTTCGTCCATCGAATTTTTTATTTTTTCATTCGTGTAAAAAATGTATTTTGTTTTTCATTTACTTATCGACCTGGCTAAAGCACAACATCAATAAGAAAAAGATGCAAAAAAAGAAAAGAAAATTAAAAGTGCATAACTTGTCTGCTTCAATTTGACTTCTTCTACTCAATGGAAGGGCACAGTAGACGTTATAAATGCAAAAATAATAGTTATTGATAGTGATAAAAACTGCATTGTGCTTCCATCACTTATATAGTCCACTTTTTCAATGTTTGGTAATTTTTTAACAGTTCTTGTGGCACGTTCCGATTTTGATTTGTTCGCATCTTTTGATTTTATGTTCACTTCAGGTACATTTTGTAATCCATCTGTTGTCATGGTAGATGATGAAGCTGTTTTCTCATTACCATCTTTCTCTTGAATAGGCGTACTTGTGTCTTTTTCTTCTGTCCTCTCTGTTTTTTTAGTTTCTGTGTTGCCACTTTGTGGAGAGGAAGCTGTGCTCTCACCTGAAAATTTTTTGGAGTCAACATCCATTTTTGTTTCACGTTCATTTGCTTTCGTTTGTACTTCTGTTGCTTTAGTTTCGTGATCAGATGGTTTTGTGTCCTTAGCAGTGGATGATTCACTTTGAGAAGGCGGTTTTGTCTTTTCCTCAACTTTTTTGATATCCTTCTGAAATATGGTAGAATTTGTCTCTTGTAAGCTTTCAATCACAGCAGGTTTAATTGTTGTTTTAGGGTTCTTGTTTTCGAAAACTTCATGTGTTTGGGACTTTTCATTTTTTAATTCTTCTGGATTTTTGGTTCCGTCCTTAATATGAGGCGATTTACTTGGAGAAGGTGTTTCTGTATGTTGCTCAACTTTTTTTGGATCCATCTCAGATATGGTTGAAATTTTATCTTTAGAACTTTCAACCACAGCAGGTTTGATTATTTTTTGAGGAGGTGTTTTTTTAAGAATTGCATGTGTTTTGGCCTTCTCTTGTTGTAATTTCCCTGAATTTTGGGTTGTGTCTTGTATTATTTCTTCCTGTAGTTGGTCAGCAGTCTCATTTTCCTTAAGAAGATTAGCCTCCTCCTCCAAGGTTTTTTGAAAAGCAATTTCATCAAAAGTTGGACATTCCAAAACGACACCATTGTAACTGTTTCCAAGTGTTGCTTTTTTGTCTGTGCAGGTTACTTTATGATTACTTTCATATATTATTTGAATCTGATTGTCTGTTGTAGTTTCAACCTTCACACACATCCCCTCAAAGTAGCCTTTTTTATGAACTATTAGTGATTCTGATGCTTTTTCAAAGCAAAGGGAATCTTTTCCCTTGATACCAGGTACGGCACTGTGTGAATCTTGTTTACAATCAGCATCACCTTGGTGTACAATTATTGGACAATTATCTGTAAAAGACAGCGTACGCTTTTTTGGGTCTGAAAAGTAGTTAAAGTATGATGGAACGTCCGTTTCGTCTGTAAATACTTTGGAGCACCTCATTAATTCCAGATTTTCGTCACAAAAACGTTTATCTTTTCTTGTATTGGCACAGAACATTGTTGGATAGGCTGTTTCTCCATTTTCAAGGCATGGTTTTTCCAAAAAGTCACACTGTGTGCCATATCCCCATTGCATCGGTTCCGCTTTATCGGTTTGTCCCTGATAGTATCCAAGATCTGTAAAAAATGCCAATGTCAAGGCCGAGTAGCGACCGCTGCTGATAACAGGAGACATCAAATCATCACGTGCGTTACGGCGCTCCCAGTGTGAGTGGGAAACAACTTTTAGTTCTCCCATTTCATCCTCCAATTCCATTCCTGTAGCCTGTTCACACTCAAAGTGTTCCTTTACAAAGTTAACGGTGTTTGTACCTGTAACTTCCAAAACTCGATCCTTATTACGAACACCTGTCTTGTTTGTAAGCTTTACACCAGCGTTTTGTGACATTACATTGTATGAAAATCCAAGAGCGTGCGCAATATGGTGTGCTGCAACGCGCACAGTAGACGAGACAGCGTCAGTACCACGAATACTATACAAAATACCACCAACAACAGGACGACCATCTTTGAGTTTAGCGCAAGGTGCGGCAATGACTTGAGTATAAACTGAATTTGACGTCAACAGTGCAACATAAAGTACCATGTCCGCATTGAAAACACCAGCTGTTTTGTGTGCTTCAGGAATAGAAAAGCTGGAACAGATATTTCCTGTCAGTATTGGCACTTTAAATCCGTGATTGATAGGTTTCACCTTCAGACGTATGGTGTGCATTGTAACAGCGGAACGAATAATGCGTTTCATTTTGTTTCTTTCTTCATCTTTGAATATGTTATAATCCCTGCACGTCATCTCATTTTTCATAAAATCTGTAATTTTCTGGTTTTCTTCCTTGCAGTACTTTTTGTCATCGTGCAAATCTTTTGTGGATATGAGTATTCGAATTGGTTCCCAAGTTTCTGTTGTAGTTGCTGTGAAGGCTTTCCACGTAGAACTTTGGCTGGTTGTCAACTCCTCCACCAATTGAAGGTTCTTATCGTCTTCATTATATTTGTCAAATTCACAAGTGTGGTACCAGTAGTCACTTGCATAACACAACTTAGAAAAGGTGACAGCAAAAAGAAGAATCTGAAGTGTGTGTACCTTGAATATAGAATTCATTTTGATTGTCGTGAAAATAAAGCTGTAAAAAAATATTTACTTGATAGAGAAATAAAAAATATTTTTAAAAAAGGAATGATATGAGATGAGACACCAATAAGAAAAAATTTAATTAATCTGCACACTTTTTTAAAGCTTGAAATTATGAAGAAAAATTTTTCACACACATAGTTTCTCCTTAAATGTGTAATACGATGAAAAGTAATCAAGGTGATTTATAAAAGTGATAGTTGGTGATATATTACTAACAAATATAAACGTTTATCATCTTTGCTACGATGTACAGTTGAATGTCGAATATGTGTTATATTGCAATAAGAATATTACACTCTCTATAGAGGCCACAAAAGGGATGTTTTGATACCATTTTCGTTATGCATAGTAATAAAAAAAATTTAAAAGCTTATAAAATGGGCATAAGTATGCAACAAATGCAACATTAAAAACACAATCCATAAAAATGAATAATATATACTTCGACAAATTTGTGTCAAAATTGTGTATGTAGAAGTAAAACAAATGTTGCGTAAACATTACTGTTTTAACTTCCAAATTAGTTCTATGGATATGATTGCACTCATAAATGTGATAAAAGTGCAGATAAAAGCATGTATACTAAGGCAAAGATAAAAAGAATAAATGAAGTAAAGTACAATAGACAAAAAAAGTAGATGAAATGATAAGATGATGGTTGCTTAAAGACAAAAAAAAGTGTAAAAATAAAAGACTTATAATTTTTAATATCCATTTTATTGGACTCAGTAGAAATGTTGCAATCAAGTAAATTAGTTATTTGCGTTTAGTATGTATCAACATTAGCATCACTCGTTTCTAAAAAATGATGAAAATTCGTTACATAACAATTAAATACAGAACATAATTACTATTTTTTTGTTCTCTTTTCAAGTTGAAAGACAGGATTTATATGACTTTAGCAGATATTTATCCTTATGTCCGTACGAGACATTATTTTCTCTTTTTCAAGTAAAAATCTCTTTTGGGTCCAAATTCTCAAGTATCTTTCCAGTTCATTTATTCATTATTAATGCATATAAGCACACTCCAGCAGCAATATCTTTCATATCTAGTACATTTTGTGTCCGTTGAGTAGGCATATTTTAACCACTTTTTAACCATATAGTCAATGGAGCGTAAAGAATATATTTTTTTCATTCTTCAATCATTTGATATTAAGTTTACACTAAAAGATGCGTCAATAACGTTTATAGAGTATTATAAATCATTCCATTGAGCTACGAAAAAATATCTTTTTTGCTAGCCTCAGTAGTATATTCAAGCATTGTTACTGAAAATGTTATCATTGTAAATAAAAAGTTCGTATTTATGCCAGGATTTCAATAATTATAGTGGCACTTCTTATTTAACTGTACGTCACAGTTTATACTGATCTGAATTTAGTAAAGTATTTGTTTTTTTTTCTCTCTTAAGCAGTTGACATTTGACTTGAGCTCTTTAAAAGCACTTAAATACATACTTCTCTTTGCTTTAACAGACTATTTGAACTCCACACTTTTTTTAACACCGGAAATGATATGACTTTCCATGCAACTATGAATGGCGTTAAATTTACAAATAGTTGTTTTCCTTCGTAAATTTTTCTTTTTGCATTTTATACATTCATTGCTTGAATGCATTTATTTCTTTTTTTTTTCAAACAAAGTCATTTATTGTATACACAATATGTTTAAATAGCTAATACACATTATAAATATTGCCACAACTATATATTATGTTGCTAATTATTCCAAAATTTATGTTGCAATTAATTTTTGCATTCATTTTCTCTTCCTTGTAAAAACTACTTTTTTGAAATGTTAAAATTCTAAAATATTAGGAATATACTATCAATAAATCAAAGCATAATGTATATCTTGATAAAAAAAAGGAGTAGCAAACAAATATATTATTTTTCCATATTCCACTTCACTATTAAAATGCAGTTGTAAATTGTTATGTTATGCGTAAAATATAGATCAAATAACTTTGCTCTTATTCCACTGCATGACGCTTACACTTGATGGAATAAAATAATTGGCCTTTTAGGAGTCACAAAGTGGTGAAACTACACTTTTTCTTTACACAATGGTTTTAATAATGAAAAAATACTTGAAATTCTACAGATATTTTACACAAAAATGCATCTTTTTGTTATACACACAAAAAAAGAGAATGGCTCAAGAAATAGTGTTGGCTTTAATAGTTTGTACATCTTTCCTCTAAGAATCATCGATTTTGTTTTTCTTATTGATCAATAAATCTGACCTCTTTTTGTGCTATAAAATAATATTAAACAGTCTTGATTCACATCTAAGCTTCTACGAATATAATACCATCAGTGTCTACAGTAGAACCTCATGTTTGTTGAAGCATGTCTAAGATACATAAATATTGCGATGTTTCAAGCTTCTTTTAACCACCTCAAAATGTCTTCTAACACACCTACTTACTTAGCATTATGGCGAGTTAAATAATACATTTTTGAAAGACGCTAGAAAGGTTCTTTGTTCTTAATGATACATTTAGAGTATTTTTCTCAGTGAATATACGTAATCACCTCCAATAAATTTTTTCAAACATCTACTTTTCTATTTTATTGTCAACTATTGCTTCTTATATGTGCACATAAGCATGAATAAATCATCATTCTAAACATTTGTATAATTTTGCGGCTTCACAAGAGTATCTTTTCGTTTATTTATTCTTTGTAAAAAAACTTCCAATTATCAAAGAAAAAGTAATAAAAAGAATACATATAAAAATATATACATGCTTGGAATTGGTATCACTATTCAATATTTTTTTCTTTTTCCAGATAGTGACCCTTTTATAGAATGACCACTCAATTTTTATTTGGTAAAGAAATTTTGGTTCTCTCTTTTTTTTTGTTCGAGTAGGTAAATTTAAATGATGCACTATGTACTAAAAGACCTGATATAGTACACATTGTAGCGATTCACATTCTTTTGAAGCAAAAAACAAAGTAAAATCTGCTCATTACAAATATCGCTTATTTCTTCACTCTTCTTGAAAATAAATAAATCACTTAACTCCTTTTTTGTGTGATTCAAATCTGCTTCTTCATCATTTTTTCTTACCCTAATATTGTGGTGCTCCAGTTAAATGATAAATTTCATACAATATCATTCCCTGGCGACACCGGCCACCTCAAAGTGGCGCCATTAGCTATTACCCTCTCGGAGGGGAAGTCAAGAGCCAGCAGACACACCTATGCTGCAGCTAACGGTTTGTGTGCCGGCAGACTGATTGGTGGTAGCGCAGTTTTTGGGAAATCAGGAGCTATTATGATATTAGAACTACCCCACAGCTACACATGCTGACGTTTAGTGCCATCATTCGCACTGAATATGCAACGGTTACACGGCCTCTCTGCTGCAGAATTATTAAAAGCAGAAAAGAAAGCCATTCCAGCTTCTCTTATTGGACACATTATCCTCTGTCCTAACTGCTCTTATAGCAACAACAACCGTGAGATCTACAAAAACCATATGGTTACAAGGCATGAAACAGTCTCCCTTCTCAGAGTAGAGGAAGTGACAGTTAATTTAGCAGCCCCACTTCTCCCTACAACACCGGCACCTATACCTAAAATATACCTGCCCCAATGCCCACCAAAAAAAGAGCTCTTAAATTTATTTGTCCATCTTGTCATAAAGTATACCACCAAGAAAGTCATTTTAAGAATGACAAGTGCATATACATCGAGAAAACCTCAGAGCACACTCCGCCGTTGATAGAATTTGTAGATAAAAATCGTGACAGGTACAAATGCCCTTGTTGCGTTAACGCATATATCCCTAACTGTTTCAAAAGGCATATGTATACGGTCCACCCTGGTACGCCTTTTCCTCGCTTACCATAAAAACAGAACAGAGTGAACGAACTCATTTTTCAGATAAATTAGGAAACAAAAAGGCTGATATGCCTATACTGCAGCAATGACTACCACGCACAGTGGGCCATTAGAGACATTCACACGGTGCACCAAAGAGAAATAGTACCCTTTCTTCCCCTTAAATTTGTCGGCAGACAACGTTACCGTTCTCCACCTTGTGAGGCGGATGCAAACTAAAAAACCCAAAAAACCCAGACGCTGGCCGCACTGAATGCCCATACCGCCACAAGTCCTATGCCCCTCCCAAGGATTAACAGACAAATCTCTAACATCCACCGATGTATGTCTGCAATCGAGAAGGAAGTCATAATCCCACCAAAGCGATGTCGAATAAAAAAAGAACAAATCAAGTGGGATTGCCCTCACTACACGTCAAGATACTTCGGCAAGGATACACTGCCGAAACATATAAAAACGAAGCACCAGACTCCTACAATACCTCTCCAACGTTGTAACGAGTGATGAAACACACAGATTTAAATGCGAACAGTGTAGGTGTTCGTTTGCTAGTCGTGCAGGTCTCATATCTCCTGTACAACGAAAGCAGCCACTTCACAATACAGGCATTGTAATCGTCCCAGACAGCAAAAATGTCGGGTAGAGATACAAAGAAATAAACTTAACTGCCCCATCTGCCCGTCGGCCTTCATTTCTGAAGCTACGCCTCGTCTACATCTGCGCAAGATTCACAACCAATGCGATGCCCTGATAAAATGTTAACTGTGGTTCAGGACCCATGTTTGTGAAGAGACTTCGCAGCACATACTTCAATGTTTGTGATTAAAAGATCTTTGAGACAAACATAGAATAATTTCATCGGATTTACCTGAAGTATTCTACAGCAAAGAGTTAGCTAGGATGTTGTGCGAGCTCTTCCCTCTAGACGACTCCTGCCAGAAACACTCTGAACAAGAGAAAGGGAAAACCATACCACCGAAGGAAGGCCAAAACCTTTCCCCCTTCCTTCTTTTTTTATGGTTTCAAACACTCCCTCACTGCTTTGGATTGCTCTTAGACTAGGTTATTATAAAAGTGGAAGTGCCGTCTACTGAGGAAGCGCAGTGAATCTTCTTCGGTTATGGACCTAGCGGGTTTGACCTCCATTACCGCTTCTCAGATATTAGATCTACAATACCACACGGAGGGCAGGGCTGAGTAGATTGGGATCTTCACCGTATGTTGGTGCTTCACGTTTAGCTAAAGTATGGTGACGATTGAAGAAAACAAAATGTTTCACAGATTTATCCTTCTACTTCCTTAAATTTACACTGGCTGAGATAGCATGTGCAAGATGATGTTCCACCTTTGAGAGTAATTCTTGTGACGATTCGAGTTCTTGACAAATTGATTCATTGAATTCTCACAATTGACCTTCTTTTATTATTTAAAACTCATTAAAACTTGATTCTCCTTGAGATTCTTCTTTCTTCAGCTTTGTGTTGTATAGATATTAGCATTTTCTATGAACTAGAGCACATTATGAGAATACTATGTTTGTAAACGCAATGCTTTTTGTGTACTTAACTTTTTTACTTTCCTTATTAAATTTCATAAAGACATTCACTGTGTTAGTTTTTTGCGTACTTCTTGTATTATACCTTTTGCCTCATCACAAATTTGTGTTCACTTCTTTGATACATGTATATTGTATTACTGTGTTCCAAAATATCATTTTTTTTTTGGTTTTCCCTCTATTAGTGTTATTTCACATATTATTGATATTATTATATAAAATGTAAGCCGTAGTCATAGATAGTTTCACAGTTTCCAGTTGAGTTTGTAGGTTTTTTTTAGATTCTCATTGTCTTTTTTATCCACATTCGTTTGAATGTCTTATACAATACCGTCAAGTACCGATTTCTGTATAAATATTATTAGCATAATCATCTTCAATGGAGCCATGGGAAAAAATACTATATTTTCTTCACCAGTTATCTTTATTTTCGTAAAATGCAAATTTTAAAGATGAGTATTCATTTTTGGTTTCTCTTTACGCCTTTGTTGCTTTAGTTACTGGTGTTGTCGCTTTTTTTTGCCTCTATACGTGCATTATTTAGCTTCTGTCACAGCATTTGTACTATTGGTCTTTTTGTGATGATTATTGTTTAGTTTTCTGTAACTTCTAATGTGTTGATTGTTTGTTTCATTTTATTTTTTAGCCCCTGTCAACCCATGAACAGAATTTTTTTGTTTTCCTTCATCTTTTGTACCGCACTTTGCATTTTGTTGACGCATTTTTTAGTTTGAGAAATATTTTTGATGATATTTTCCGCTTCTGTTTTTGACTCATTTCTGTTTTTACTTTTTTTTCTGTTGAGTTATTTACTTTAGCTTGAATTTCTGTTTCAGAAAGTGAATTTTTTCCCGTATATTATACTTTTTATATTTTTATTTGAATTGAATTGGCGGTGAGAAGTTTTTCCTTTTTGCCTCGTTCATTTTTTCCTTTTTAGTTCCATACTTTTTGTATAATAATGACAATGAGATGTATTATGGAAACCATTTGGTGTCAGTTCTATGTAAAGCACTCATTCCTCGAATGCGTGACAATTGTATGGAAGAAGACGAACAAAATAGTCAAAAAGATCTATAGAAAATGGCAAGCCATTGTAATTGTTGCACATTTTTGTGGAGTAAAGCAAAAAAAAAGTTTTTCTGTGTGAAGTAAAGAGAAAAAAAAATGAAGCTGTGAAATAATGTTAACCAACTGAAAAGAAAACAGGAAGAGTTTACCATGAAATAACAATAAAGTAAAAAAGAAATATTATATTACCTATAGAATTGAAATTAATGCATGTTAATCGACAATTTCTCTATTGAAAGAACCACAATATTCCAATTCATGAATTAAAGATCAAATAAGAGGTTTAACTATTTATATACATATTATACACATATTTATTTGCATATTGTCAAACAGGTATGTGAAATGCGTATATTTGGTGCGTTAATGGCGACAATAAACTAATTTGTTCTTAATTTTGCTTTTATTTTCTCGTCTTACCTTACGAATACGCTTATACATAAAAATTTATGCGTTAGCAGTTTCTGTAAATTTTACACAAACCCTCTTTTGCATCATTCCGACTGATTTATGCCTCCAAAAAGTAACGTTACGCCGTGTACGACTCTTATGAAATTCACATACCAGAACTATGGAAACCAAAAGAGCCTTTCTTAGTAGACCAAAATACATAATATATTGTATGGAGTCGATACTCTTTTCTGCCCACATTTTTTGTAAGACTTTTATACTTAACTCATAAATCCAACATCAATGAGCGAATCATAGGAGCTATTAAAGACAAAGTTATGCGTTAGTTGCAATTTTTTTTACCTAAAAGACGTCATAAGTGCACATAGTTTGTTTTTTCTAATCACCATTTACTTTTGCAAATATCGTGTTGTGGCGAAATGGAGTTGTTTGTGATAAAATTTGTTTTTAAAAAAAGACTTTACGAATATATTAATATCAATCATTTATTAACGTTTTTAATAATAAATCTATCGAGATAAAGATAACAAATTTGTAATAGTTGAAATGGAAAAGAATTTTTTGCAACCAAAAATATTAATTTTTGAATTTACAAAGCTTTAAATGTGAATATACTACAGAAATAAGTAAAACGTATTGCGTTCATCCTGTTTCAAACTTCTACAAATACTTCATAGATATACTTTTGTGAGTAATACTATTTTTTCTTTGAATCTAATCAAATCCCTATTTGCATGTAATAAAACAGCTCTAATTATAATACAAATTACTTCATCATCATTGACATACCACGTATTTAGTGAGCTACATATATCATACTCCTTGTATTAATCATATAGTCACAGATTTGAGAACAAGAAAAAAAAAGAAAAAGTAAGAATCATACACAGAAAATAAAAGTCATTGTTGCAAGAACAATGTTTTTTACATAATAATTTTCAACACAAAATCAGATGCATTTATGTATTTATATGATTGAAACAATTTTTCTTTTGAGAATCTCTCATCTCTTATATAATAAAAAAAATTAAATAAATTTCAAAGTCGAAATTTCAAAAAAAATTTCATCTTTTTTTGCATAAAAAAATCATTAAGAAAAAGATATTTTCTGCAAAAGAATTTCACCTCTTAAAAAAAAAAAATTCCTTCGTTTGTTTTTCTTTTCTTCACTTTGTTACTCAAATAATACGCAAAAAAATGATAAAATTCCATGTGATGTAATAATTAAGTGAATTCATACGCAAAAAAAAATTTGGCAAAATAAGTTAAGTAATCAAATAAAGTGAATTTGAACAGGAATTTTTTTTCTGCAGACAAATCAAAATTAACTCATTTTTCTTTTCAAAATAAAATTCATATCATCTTTTTTTTTCTTTTTTTTACAAATAATGTTTTTTCATTTAATCATATGTTTTTTCATTTTTTTTTGTTTAATAATAAAAGATTACCCTGTTTTTTCTTTATATCTATACATCGTAAAGTATAAACAAAGTAGTGATTGTGGCTGCAATAATGTTAGAGAAAGAATTCAATAAATTTATGTACGCGTTATTCAATTGAAATGGTAAGTTTTGTATATTTTCTTGCATATTTTTAGTGCTTCTTGTATCCATATTTGCCGTATTGTTTTTTCCTGTTTCCGTTGTTTCATTTTTGATGTCAACATTGTATTCCTTCGTAGCGCTGTTGGAGTCTGTGTTTACAGTGTGTTTCTCTTCTGAGTGTATGACTGTGGATTGGGTCTTTTTGTTCTCACTTGAATGATCAATTTTGGATTCTTCTGTATTTTCTGTTGTTCCAATTAAGGTTTCCTTATCATTGTTATGTGCAGCGGCCCTTTGAT
>JASANV010001227.1:0-11841 GCA_030849715.1 Trypanosoma mega | reverse complement strand
TGAGATGCTGCCTAAAAAAAAGAAGATATTTATGCAAAATAGAGGCAAGTGCGTGGGCATGGGTCTATTTTTTCGCTTAAAAAATGCAGGACAGGCGCACACCTATCGTCGTTTAGTGGTTTGTTAATGCACAAATGCCATTTAAAATGACGCAGTGGCTGATACATCTCTTCGCAAAGAGACCATACAATCTCCAACACTCTCCTTTGTTTTCTCTTTTCTTGAAATTAGTGGGGAATGAAGTGTGCGCGAGTAGGAAATGGTAAGAATATCATAATTAGTGCATAAAGAACCTCTTTGTTTGCGCTTGCTCTTGAGAGGAGTACACTGCCATGCTGTGCAAGCCTATGCTTTCTCCAATCCTTCTTATATTTTATTGGAACACCGCCATGGAGAAAAATGACTTGGCACAATTGTAACGCTCCATTCACGCATGATCACAGAGATTCTACGCCACAAACGCTTATGGGTACTCTCCACAACGTTTTTGGAGCTATTTTTTATTCCACTTAATACGCCAAGGGCCCAGCAAAGACTGCCGCTGCCACTGCCACCGTGCCATGTTTTTATAAGTTAAAGTTAGCATTAACCAACTGTTGAACTCATTCCAGAGATGATGTACTCTTTTCCTTATATTGAGAATCTGCTTTAACAAAGCGAGGGAGGGGAAATATTGAAATAAACCTCAAAATCGTACCGCAAGGATTCTGCGGCATGTAGGCCAAATAGATCATCAATAAATTCATAATACTTTCTGGAGAAACTCCATTTTCTTTTAATGTTAAACGCAATAAATGTGACTGGATGTAGCCAATCTAATAGTTTACACTTCAAGAAAGCTTCGTGCGTCAGGGTGCTGTTTAGCTGTTTGTTATACCACTTTTTCTTTTGTGAAAAATGACGCTGAAGCCTATTACCTTGTTGAAGTTGAGATCGTTTCACAAAATATGTAAATTAACCCGTTAGCATATAATCCATTACCTATCAATAATTGGTAGTGTCATCAACTTTCAAGAGCAATTTCTGTGATTTAACAAGTCAAAAGCAAGCCGGAGGCCTTTTTGGTCTTATATACACTTTTTAAATGATTGGAATGATACTATATCTTTATTCAGAAGACGTTTTTATATCTAGGGGGACGTGACAAACTGAGTGCGTTTTAATCACTGCATTAGAAGTGTGACTCATTTCAATTAGCAAGCACATAATTTGATGGCCATTTCACTGGATCATAGAAGTTAATAGTTTAGTGCACCACGGACAACCAAACTTTCATCGAAGGTCATCTCGAATCAGTATTCTCGGAAATAGAACGCGGTGAAGCGGATGACTTTACTGAAGAAATACTATCCGCAGTAAATTCTCATATAAAATCATGTGATAACCCAGAAGAAAGTTGACTTCGTAGTTCATCCGCCTTCCACCTTGACCAAAGATAAGAATGTCACCGGACATTACGTCGCGTCGAAAATCAACGAGAGGAGCTTTTAGGTAAATTTGTTTGCATTTACCCCATGTTTGCCTCTTTTTCAATAATTCAAGAGATTTTTTTTTTTTCTGCAAACGGAACCATTTTGCAACTACACGCAGTCATAGATTACAATCATGCCGAGTTGGCCCGTGTAGTTGTAAGGGTGGATCAAACTATCGTCCGGTGCTCGTTCTCACACACACAGCGCTACCCCATTCGACTTTGGCAATTTACTTCCGTCCCTCGGACGAGGTACTGGGCGTATACACCACAAAGCGGCAGGCTTCGCATACATGGAAGGTGAAGGGGGTAAAAACAAAAATAAATGCCTGAGCCTAAGCTGTATCCTCGTACAGGTCAAAGCCGTACAAGTGACAAGCTCTCCACGATACATGTAGCGTCGCGCTATGGTGTTCCGACGTATCACGAATCCGGCATGGCCAGAGAAGTGTAAATTGAAAGAGTGAGACTTCGTGGAACAAATGCCAATCGCACAGTAAGGTGTCTCATGCCTCGACCTGGTCGCATCGGTCTACCCATATTATCTCGTGGGTGCGTTATTATGCGGGCGGTGCTAACGACTTCCATCCCTACCCATATAGTACCTGGGTGAGGAATTTATCTATATCTTAGCTTCCCTCGGTAAGAGGTACTGGACCCTGACACCGCGTTGAGGTGTATAGATAACGTCAGGGTAATTCAAGAGACATGTACAAAATAATTTACGGCACTTTTCGATGCGTTTAAGGCTGTAAAGATTTTACAAATCGACTGAAGAAAAACAATGTCTTTAGATTGAATATTGATGCCGGAAAACCAAAAGAAACAATGTAAAGCAGCATTTTTCTGCTCTTGCTATGATGACACCTTACTGTAAAGTTGAGATTTTCTAGCATATGTTGTCTAAGACATGATAAGCAGCATTCTAAAGTGAAGAAAAATACTGTTTTGCCGTGCGAAAATCAAAGCAGCCAAAAAAATGCTGTACTCGGAAGAAATTACCCTTTTGGCCTCTAAACAGTTACACCATGAGAATACTTGTGCATTTTTTTTTTTTTGGTTTCATGTCGTCACGAATTCACGAAAATGGAATGAACGCTGTTAACAAATTTGACTTCTGTCCCTGGAATGTCTAAAGACTCAATAAGGAAAGATTTTTTTTCAGTATGCGCCTGCGTTTGTAAAATAAATACAAAATTTAATATTATGAAGTAGATACGGTAAAAGCTGGGAAGCGACAATACAACGTTTCATAGAAACGAAGTCTTACCGCATAATTGCCGCCTCCTTGCTTTAGAAAAGAAAAGAAAAGAAAATAGACACTTTAAATCACACCTACTATTATGTTAAACGTTTGCAGAACATTAATCCGCTTTGCATGCATACGCGTAAACAAAAAAAGCCTCTAGAAGACGTAACTATTCAACTGGAGGGGAACATTAAAAGGATAAATCATAGGGTTGGCCAGGGACATTCAAGGAGCATTTTGTGGTACGGCGTCTGAGTGATACGATTTTAAGGTGCCTGTGTCCAACATTTGTGGTTGCTAAAACACTTAAATTTACACAAGGTTTACATATTGGGAGATCATTTGAGTTAGAGAGTATCAAACACATTACATAAACTTACGAATAGAGTTAAAAAGTTTGTTTCAGTTAGAAAACTTGAGCTGCATTCAAGTCTTCAAATTACTGGTGTCCTGAAGAACAGGTTCAATTATTCTTTTTTTCTTAGGGGGGAATAAACCACTCAACCCATCCATTTCAGCTTACAAAAATGTTCTATTTTGTTTTAGCACTTCCCCATCATGAAGGTTGATAAATGACCTTTTCTAGAGAGATACTTTCTACATACCGTAAAAGCATTTTAAAAACAAGTATTATTTACTCATCTTCGCATTCATCAACAATTTTTTTTTTTTTGCATGGTGTAAAGCAGACCTGAGTAGTGTACCGTAGTATATACAAATAAGTTATGATGTAGCCATTATGGCAAAAACGTATTTTTCAACATACACTGCGTCAGAAAAAATAACAAATAAAAGGATGCAAACTGTTTTTTAAGTTCCATGCCAACACAAAATACGGGGCCATCCCTACTTCCCTATTCAGGAAAAACGGGGAGTCCATACGCATTTTTAGGCGTAGTTTGTGATAGGGTGGTGCAGAGAAGAAGAGCTTCTTTACCCCAAATGTACTTTCTTTCCTGATAAATAGTGACGCGACTTCTAATAACTTTCTCATTAAAGCTGGGCTAGGGGATCTTTAACCAATCTCCTATTAAGAAATATCTTATCCATACTTTTCCTAGAAAAGAAGGCGCTACGCTACAGTCGCTTTAATTTTTCTGAATTCACAATGTGTGTGTTCTTGAGTAATTTTTGCAGAATCAAAGTTTTAAACCACACCAAATTGTAGGCAGAGTGCTTTAATCCATGGCTATCTTTATACGAATTCCCACTTTGCTTCCATTAGGCGTGTGTGCACTACTTGTCTATTAGCACGCATTTGTGGTTCAAGCAAAGAACAATAATAAAGATGAAATTGTAGTTACTCTTCTGTGAAAGCGGCTGTGACTGTAGCAAATCTTTGTGACTGTAGACCGCACTAAAGGTATTTTTAACAGTAGGAAATGGTACCTAAATGAAATCTTTATGACGCTTAGCGTTTGGAAGAAGTGTGACGATTGGTTTTTAAAATATTTGCCGTCGTGCCAGTCAAACTGGTGGTATAAAAGCATCAGCGCAAAAAAGAAATAATAATAATAATGAAGATAGAGATTTTCTTATTAAAAACCTAAAAATGAATGTAATTTTGTTCCACATGCATTAAAAATATATTAAATGAATTCAGGCGCACAAAAATGTGGCCGCTGAAAATTCAGAGTAAAAGACTTTAAGTAAATTGACGACAAATTTTTTAAAAAGAATTAATACTACAAGTATAAACAACTTAGTCCTCACAAAGAAAAATTCTTACAAAAAATTGTGACTGGCGTAGTATTTGTGCCTTTATTTGACACCAAAAAAAAAAAACATCAATGAGCGATGTGAAGTGAATACAATAAATGAAGGAGAATGGACACGTAAGGAAATGCAACAAAAGTAATAAAAGAAAGCACCACCTTTTTTTCTTATGGCATAGAAAAGTATAAAAAGTGTCCTGTTACCATTTTCTTATGGAAGGCGTTACGATAATACAATCCCTATCTGATGGCTGAAATAACAGTTCATTCCGCTTGACAGGCAATGGTAACTGATTCCCAGACATTGTTAAGAGCGGAGGGGAGGATATTGGCAATGCGCATTCCCAAGGAATATATTTTCAATGTTGACAACTTTTTTTTCAGTAGTACTCATTGAATTACTAGTATAGCTGTCTTTTTCTGCGTAGAATATTTTCTCTGTTCTTACAAAAAAAACAAGCTGTAAACCTTAAAGCAATAATCTTTCCTATTAATACTTTTTACAGTAACATTATCCTCTAAAAGTGGCGACTATTTTTATCAGATGTCAGCAAAAATAATTTGGTTTGCTTTTCAAGTAAAAGAACGGCGTTACGCAGTTGTTTTTGTAATTAGAAGAGAAAAAGTTTGCTTAGTTTCTTTTTTGTCCTTTAAGAGTACAATTGGCGATGAGCTTCAGTGAATAGTAAAGTGTGAAAAACTAGGCATCTCCGTGCGAAAATCTGACGACTTTCTTTTTTGTTAATTAAACGTTTTCAAAGAACTTATGGAGCACCATATCGCCGCATAATAGTGGACGCAATTTGTTCACATCACCAAATGCACCCCATTACACACTCTACTTCAATATTTCCCTTTACGCAAACAGACGTAATAGAGCGCTTTGTTCTGACTGTGCAAGGTATGTTTATCGCATTTACTTAGTTTCCATGAGTTGTTCTGCTTACTATGCTCTTTAAAAATGAAACAGAAATATTGCCCATAACTCGACTCTCAGTGAGTCTACTTCATAGTGTAGCCCAGTTCTTTTTATCTTTTCCTTTTTCAAGCGTAGCCATGCTTCTGCTATACGTGTAGCGCCAACACATGAAGAACCCTATCTACTCAGCCCCACCCTCCGTGTGGTATTGTAGATCTAATATCTGAGAAGCGGTAATGGAGGTCGGACCCGTTGGGTCCATGACTGAAGGCGAGCGACTGCGCTTCCTCAGTAGACGGCACTTCCCCTTTTTCAATACTCTAGTCCAAGATCAAGCCGAAGCAGAGAGGGAGTTTGAAGCCATTAAATAAGAGGGTTGAGGGGAAAGGTTTTGATCTTCTTCCGGTGGTATGGTTTTTCCTTTCTCTTGTTCAGGGGGTGTCGGGCAGGGGTCATCTAGATGAAACAGCTCGCACAACATCCTAGCCAACTCTTTGCTGCAGAATACGTCGAGTATGTCCGAGGAAACGAATCCATGCTTGGCTCGAAGTTCTTTCACGCCAGAGCATTGGGGTATGTGCTGCGGAGTCTTTTCACAAACGTTGGTCATGAACCACGGTTGACGTTTTACCAGGGCATCGCCTTGTTTGTGCATCGTGCACAGGTTTATGCGAAGTGTACCTTCAGAAAGGAAGGCCGACAAGCAGATGGGGCACTTATATTTTTTTATTTGTATCTCTACTCGGCGTTTTTTGCCGTCTGGGACGATCTCAATGCCCGTATTGTGTAGTGGATGTTTTCGTTTTACATGAGATATGAGCCCTGGACGACTAGTCTACAAACACGTACACTGTTCGCATTTAAATCTGTGTGTTTCATCACTCGTTACGTGGGGGGGAGGTATTGAAGGGGTTTGGTGTTTCGTTTTTATATGTTTCCGCAGCGTCTCCTTACTGAAGTAGCTTAATGTGCAGTGAAGGCATTCCCACTTGACTTGTTCTTTTTCCATCCAGCGTCTTTTTGGTGGGATTATGACTTCCTTCTTTATGGCAGCCATGTCCGGGTGGATGTCAGAGATGTGTCTGTTAATCCATGAGGGAGGCATAGGACTTGTGACAGTATGGACACTCTGTGCTGCCAGCGTCTAATGTCTTTTGGGTTTCTGAATTTACAGCGACCTCACGAGGTGGAGAACGGTAACGTTTACTGCTGACAAATTTAAGGGAAGAAAGGGTACTATTTCAGTTGGGTACACCGTGTGAATGTGTCTAATGGCCCATTGTGCGTGGCAGTCATTGCTGCAATATGGGCATATCAGCCTTTTAGCCTGCTGATTCATCTGACAAATGAGTTTGTTCACTCTGCTCGGTTTTTCTGGTAAGCGAGGAAAAGGCTTACAGGGTGGGCCGTATCCATATGCCTCTTGAAGCAATGGAGGGCATATGTGTTAACACAATAAGGGCATTTGTACCTGCCACGATTCTCATCTACAAATTCTATCAACGGTGGGGTGTGCTCTGAGTTTTTCTGGATGTATGTGCACTTGTGGTTCTTAAAATGATTTTCTTGGTAGTATACTTTATGACAAGATGGATAAATAAATTTAAGAGCTCTTTTTTTTGATGGGCAGTGTGGCCGGTATGCTTGGTATAGGTGCCGGTGTTGTAGGGAGAGGCGGAGCTGACAAATTAACTGCCACTTCTTCTACTCTGAGAATGGGGGGCCGTTTCATGCCTTGTGACCATATGGTTTTTGTAGATTTCTCTCTTGTTGGTGATAAAAGAGCAGTGAAGGCAGAGGATAATATGTCCAAATGGAGAAGCTGCAATGGCTTTCTTTGCTACTTTTAATGATTCTAATGCAGAGAGTCCGTGTAACCCTTGCATGTGGACTCTTTCATTAGATCTGTTTGAGTAGACATTGTAGCAAATCGGGCAGAATAGGGGTTGTAGGTTTCTAGTTGCTCATGGGGGTATCGGCCTCAGTAGAGCAGGGATCTGAGTTTCCACAGGAGGGGGTTCAGGAGGGGGTTCCGTGGAAGAGGGTTCTGCAGAAGGAGTTGTGACGTGATTTACGTCTCCTTTTGATTTACACCACCTGCAGGAGGGGTCGGTGTTACCTGGAAGGAACCTGTGAAGCCATCTAAAGTGTCTTGAAACGCCCGTTCTGAATTGTGCCAGGATGCTGTCTTCTTGTCTGCGAAATGGTGTCATTGTAGGTGCGGGGTCATCATTTCCAAGGAGAATCTGACGAGCTGTTAGAGGCGAAACGATTTTTCTATTTTGGTTGTGCTTCTGAGTCTTCGGATGGAGGCGGGGATATCCGTAATCCAGGTGGGGGCCGTTTGGGGAAGCTTTGCAGCTTTGTTAGCGAGTTTATCAGCTTCCTCATTTTGCGCTATTCCTGTATGACCAAACATGAACTGGAAAGACAATCTAATTCCTTGACTTGATAATAGCAGTATTTGATCCCAGATTCTACGAAGACTACCGTGTGTGACAGTAGTGGGCCCTGCATTGAGGGCACTCAATAGAGAGAAGGAATCTGTAAATATAGCTACTACCGTGTGCTTCTTTCTGGTAGGGATTAATCTATAAGTATTTGAAGCTCCAATTCCATGGCTAATCATTCGGTATGGTAGATACATGTTAACGGGTCTGCCCCGCTCTGTCTAAAGCTAATCTTTTCCGTGTCTTTGTAGAGGATTGCCGCGCTATATGAGTATACGTCCGTGTTGGTGGAGCTATCAGTCCAGAGCGTGCAACGAGCGTGAGCAAATCTATCTACCCGAGCCTGTGAGGCATCACGTTTTAGCTCATCGGGATCGTCTGCACGGAGCCCTCCTGGGGCGGTGGTATTGAAGTATATGCGAGGGGCTAAGTGCCGAGAGCGTGCAGTGTGAGGGGTAGAAAAGTTATCAACTTCGTGATAATCATTCTTGATCCAACTCAAGGCTCCATGGATTTGGTGGGTTTCAGGGAACATTGCTTCCACTAATGTTTCAAGATATCCACCTCGTGTAATAGAGTTGAGATAGTATTTTGCGCTACGCATTTGTATGGTTTCATTGAGAGGAGAAAGTCTAGCTTCTTTTAAGACGTCCTTTCTCGACATCCCTAAAGGGATACCTGCAATTGTACTAGCTGCATGGCATTGCAGTTTTTCTAGCGCCTTTTTTGAATTTTCCGAAGCAGCAGTCCACCAGGCAGAAGACCCATACAGGAGTTTGGGTTGGATGAGAGCAATATAGAAAAAGAAAAGAATATCGCCCTTTGGGCCTCAGATTGTAGAGGACACCGCTCTCAATTTCATCAATCGTGTTTTTGTTAATTGTAGCGTGTTTTCAACATGACGGCTTATACCTTTCACTGGGTTGATCACAACACCAAGTATTTTGGGTTGTCTGTCCCTTTGAAGATTTACTCCCTCCACTGTGGAGAGAGAGACTTCCTTTGAGGGGAGACCAAAATAGGGTGTACTTCATCTTTGGAACACTCAATTCCATATAGTTCTTTTTGGACCAGGAGGCAATGCAATCTAGGGCTCTTTGAAGAGTGGACTGAATCACCTCTTTTTTCGACGAAGTGGTCATGACTGTGAGATCATCAGCAAAGAACGCGTGCTCAAGCTGTTGGATTTTGATTAGTTGTTCGCTGAGAGAGTTCATAGTGATGGTGAACAACAATGGGCCTAGAAGAGAGCCCTGTGGAACTCCGCATGTGAAAGCAACAGGGTCAGATAGTATGTTTTGCACCTTGACCCTGGCTGTCCCGTTCGATAGAAAATCGGTAACCCACCTAATAAGGTAAGGATCAACCTCATATCTTCTCATTGCGTGGACAATGTAGCGGTGATCGACAGAGTCGACGGAAGGGGAATAGTCAATGAGGACAGCTCCTACTTTTTGTCTCTTTTCTCGATTAAGCGTAGATGAGATGAGATGCATGAGTGGGTCTAAAGTGGAGCGGTTGGGGCGAAATCCTGCCTGTTGAGGCAGTATTCCTGATTCTACCGTGTCACGAATGCGTCTGGCTATAGTTCTCTCGAGCAGTTTGCATAGATTTGACGTAAGGGTGGCTGGGCGAAATGAAGCTGGGTCGTCAATTGGTTTCCCTGATTTTTGAAGGAGGGTGATAATGCCAGTTTTCCAGTCCGTTGGGACTCTTCCTTCATGGACGCTAGCATCAAATAGATTGACGAGGGACTTCTTTGCTGAATGTGGAAGGACAATCAGAGCTTCACAGTGTATATTGTCGGGACATGGTGCTGAGCCTTTGTGAAGGTCTCTAAGAGCTTCCCGGAGCTCTCCCATTGTGATGTTCTCGGGTGGACATTTTGGTGGGGACAGTCGCTTTGGTGAGAGTGCAAGTGGATGAAGAGTAGACTTTTGTGCATACATCTTTGTTAACAATTTTGCATGTGCTTTCCGGGAGAGGGGTTCATTGTTGACAACCAGTACTGGAAAGGACATGGGGCGATGAGCACATACAGACTTTACTAAGTTTCAGTTGACTTTTGCAGTTATGTCTCGCTTGGAGCAACGTTCTCTCCATCGTGTCATTGCAATTTCGGCGAGGCGTTTTCTTCGGAGAGCAATGAGTAGCTCTGTTTCCGATACATCCTTACAATCTTCTATACGTTTGTCCATCTCAGTGAACTCAGGAGTCCAGAAAGGGAGGGACTTCGCCACAGCACATGGGACGCTTTGCTTCACGGTCATACAGATGACAGAGCTAAAGGTTTTAGCTCGTCTGTGTATGGTTGCGCTGTTCTTTAAATCCAAGGGGAGTCAAAGGGGAAGAGGATTTATAAGAATACCTTCTCTGTTTCTCTTTCTATGAAACTTTTTAAGCTTATAAACTGACCTGGCACGTTTAATGCGTCTCAGTTCTGTTTTTAATGCCATGAGGAGACTTCTGCTTTGTCGAATCTTTGCACTCATTATTCTCCTGTATAAGGCCCAATTCGCTTTTTTCAAGAAACAAGTCGTTTGGAGCCTTTAAACGTGATTGGCCGGTCCAGTGAATCACCTATTTGGGCCTCAAAGGTGATTCACGCGTGGACGCTGTCTGAGACGTATCTTACACTACATTCTGATATACTCATGTTTTTGGACAGTGTAATCTCTGGGACTGACTGCGCCAGACTTTCCGCAGTTTTCTTCCACGTGAGGGACCCAGCGTTTTGACACACTAGTTCATTCTGTAGACACCAATCTATGATGCACTCGCCATCTGCGTCAGTGGGCTTGGATAGGTCCCGCAGCAGGCGATGCGAGCTCACATCCACGCCAATCACCGTCGGTATACCATCACCGAAGTCTTGACTCAGGAGCGCAAGGGTTTACGCAGAAACATTTTTGCCTTTTCGGGAAATATCCAGCTATAATCCTCAGCTAGGAGTTGTCTGGAAGCAGCAGTGTGACTGTCGCCATCTCGAGATCGCATTCTGCCCGACGTGGGCCAGCTATAATGCCCATCCCCTCCTGAACGAGAATAGAGACCCCACCTCCTTTGGATGACCTTGCCAATCCGAAGTGCTGGAAATCATTAATTTTAAAACACTCGCTCTCAGAAGCAGAAAAGTGCGTCTCAACTAGGACAGACCACGCTATCCCTTCCTCTTCAGCCACTTCTTCAGCGGTATCCTTTTCTCTTGCGAGAACCCTCCCACATTTCACTGAGCTCTTCGCAAGACAGGTCCCGGGTTCATTTCTACATTACTGCACCGCTGGAGAAGCGTCCAAAAGTGAGCCTTCAGTGCGAGTGATTCTGCTGCATGTCGGCATGTGAAGCTGTAGGACAGTTCATATTAAAATTTTCCTCCAGGCCTCCAGAACACGGTGCTACACAAGGCCAGCTTGCCGACACCAAAAACCCTTAGCCGCACCAAAAGGGCGACTGCTGGCTCTTGGCCTCCACCGATAAGAGGTACTGGACCCTGACACCACGTTGAGGTGGCCATCATCGTCAGGGGACCCTATATGTATCACGGAGGTCCGGTTACTTGTACGGCTTTGACCTGCACGGAGATACAGTTTAAGCTTAGGCATTTGTTTTTNATCTCGTCTTGAGGGACAGAAGTAAATTGGAAAGTCGGATGGGGTAGCGCTGAGTGTGTGAAATCGAGCACCAGACAACTTTCTGATTTACCCTTACACTACACGGGCCGACGCAGCATGCGGTCAATCAACGACTGCGTGTAGTTGGTAAATGGTTCCGTTTGAATAGAAAAAGGTATTATTATGAGGCAAAAGAAAAAGTAGAAACGTTTCTTCCCAAATCTAGTTGTTCGTCAAAGATTCGGTAAATAACAATAAAAGTGTGTACATGAGCATCCTTAATTAAATGAACTAATTTAGATTTAATTAACTTTTTACATACCTTGCGAGCAAAACAGGAGTGGAGAGATGGGGATATATTTTTGAAGTGAATCTCAGAGTGCTTTAAGTACAATAGTTCACTAATTTCTGTCCATCGTAATTCTC
>JASANV010001226.1:0-11809 GCA_030849715.1 Trypanosoma mega | reverse complement strand
GGACCCGTGTAGCGGAAACGCCCCACCCTGTCGGCTGAGAAAGGATCATTCCGGCGCGCGGCCAAAATCTGCGCCTTTCAAAGCGACGCCTTTCCGCCCACAAAAGGCGATTTGCCCTTTGG
The DNA here is from genome assembly GCA_030849715.1 of Trypanosoma mega. Lineage (NCBI taxonomy): Eukaryota > Euglenozoa > Kinetoplastea > Trypanosomatida > Trypanosomatidae > Trypanosoma > Trypanosoma mega. The sequence continues at coordinate 11,687 of JASANV010001226.1, read as the reverse complement.
CCCCACACCGCGCGACGATGAAAAAACCCAATCGGGGATCCATTTCCCGAGGATCTCAGCGAAACCGTGCTTGGCCATCGCTGTGGCGAATCCGAACCGCATTTCCGCCTTTGGACCATGCGAACCACATATCTAAAATTTTCGTTTGGCGGGGTGGGGTTTTTTTAGCACGTTATTGCCACNCGACGATGAGAAACCCAATCGGGGATCCATTTCCCGAGGATCCCAGCGAAACCGTGCTTAGCCATCGCCGCGGCGAGTCCGAACCGCATTTCCGCCTTTGGACCATGCGAACCACATATCTAAAATTTTCGTTTGGCGGGGTGGGGTTTTTTTTACCACGTTATTGCCACACATGTGCGCGGGAAATGGCCACGCTTAAAGAAGAAAGCGACCCCACCAACAAACACGAAGGTGGGGGAAAAGCATGCGTTTACCAACGTTAAAGTTAGAAATCGCCATTGCCTTGTCAATATAAGGCCGCTTGTCTATGCATTGTGCAGGCGCAACGGCAAAAAAAAAACATCTTAGAAGAAAAGGAGGCGCAAAGCACCATTTATCGAGCTGCCAGGGAAGGGTTTTCTCTATGGTAGAAAAGTGTTGAAAACAATTTCTTCTTCTTACCCCTAATTAATGTGCGGCGCTCTGCGTGTGTCAATGTCTCTTTTCGCATCGAATTGCATACTACATCAAGCTGTTTTTGTACATGTTTTGTTTTTATATGCACTGTCCAAAATTAGAAGAAGCCACTTCGCTCTAAATTATTAATCATTGCGCGCCACCTTTCATTTTTCCTTGCGCGCGTCGCCCCCAGAGGAAGATCTATAGGTTACTTTGTTTCACCCCATCCATTTTTTTTTTCACAAGAAGCCAAGGGTATGAGTAGCAATGATTGAATATCTGTAGGAATAAGTGAAGTTTTTTATATCACTCATGGCCGATATTCCTCTTTGGCCAATGCGCTGTCAGGAGAAATCGTGGAAAAAGGTTACTTTTTAAAAATTTCCAATGCTTTTTGGCGTCATTTCCATGTTGATATTCCTAGTTCGACCTAAACTTTTCCTTTGCCTTTTTATTCCTAACTTCTTTTCACTTAATGATGGATAAAGTATATCAAATTTATTGAACAAAAATTGTGTGGCGGAAGCGCGTGACACCTTAAAATTCCTCACCGTCTTCTTGGATTCATGTTGGCTGAACTCACAGGGTGATGATCACACTAGTATTTCCATTTGTTTCCATAACGTGCATTTTGTTGGAAAAATATGATTTTTAAAGTTGCATGAATTTTAAAAAATCTTTTTATAAACTTTCTTTCGTTTTTAGCTCACTTGCAAAAATGATTATATGTATTAATATAAATTAGGGAGCGAAACATCTTCGATGAATGCACGGCTTTGGGGTCAATGGGTAACTTATTCAGTCATAGTTATATTTTTAGATGTCCTTGTTTCTCGGAAAATGCAGCAATAAAATCCAAACTAGTTCACAAAGAAGAATGTTACAGTAAATTAATTCACTTTTTTGTGTGTGAAATGTCCCTGCCGTTATCTACACACCTCAACGCGGTATCAGGGTCCAGTACCTCTTATCGAGAGAAGCCAAGATATAGATAAATTCCTCACCCAGGTACGATATGGGTAGGGATAGAAGTCGTAAGCACCGCCGGCACAATAACACACCCACGAGATAATATGGGTAGACCGATGCGACCAGGTCGAGGTTATGAGACACCTTACTGTGCGATTGACATTTGTTCCACGAAGTCTCATTTTTCGTGCGCACTTCTCTGGCCATGCCGGATTCGTGATACGTCGGAACGCCAGAGCGCGACGCCACATGTATCACGGAGAGCCTGTTACTTGTACGGCTTTGACCTGTACGGAGATACGGTTTAGGCTCAGGCATTTATTTTCTTTTTTATCACCCCTCTCCTTCCACGTATGCGAAGCCTGCCACTTTGCGGTGTATACGCCGAGCAACTCGTCTAGAGGGACGGAAGTAAATTGGCAGAATCTGATGGGGTAGCACTGTGTGTGTGAGACTGAGCACCGGACGATAGTTTGATCTACCCTTACAACCACACGGGCCAACGCAGCATGAGTGTAATCTATGACTGTGTGTAGTTGCAAAATGATTCCGTTTGAAGAAAACCAATGTGTAGAATATAGAGGGATTATTTGGATGATTGCACTTCATAACATTCAAAAAATATATACACATACATTATGAACAGTGCAATCAAGTTGTGTTACAATTTTGGTAGTTCACAAAATCGTTTTAAGTTGGCTTTAAAGTAACAATTATATCTAGGCGACTCAGTTTCAGGACTTTCTTCAAGAAAGATTGCTAGCTTGGAAGGTAAATTCATTTTCGTTGTACACTATCCACAAACTGAAATAAAACGTGCTGTTGGTAATGTCCGATGAACTTTCAAAAAAAAAAAAGGTGATTCAAAGTATTGTATCCCGCTTGACTGACACATAAAAGCAACGCACAAATACTCAGAGGTGAAAAGTTTAAATGTTTTTTCTTCTTTTCTGAGAGCAAAAAGAGCATCCAAAGGTCTCAGACGTTTTTTGAAAGGAATGATTAAAAGTGTTTATTGTTTTTAACAAGAAATCCAAATTTGTGTCATGTTTTCTTTGCTTTGAGTGATATAACATGAAATTACTGAAATTGTAAAAAAAAAAAATCGAATTCGTTGAATTTGTTTCGTTAGATATGAAAACTAGAAGTTTTTTTCGTACTCCATCTTATTGGCTACTGATTGCGCCTTCTCACATCTTTATGGTGCAACATTCCACTTTCAAAATTTCTTTAACAGCCTGCGAATCGAACTATTACGTCAATGAAATCCTTTATCCATGTATTTCACAAAAAAAAAGTTTTTTCTTTCTTGTACTTTTGAGAAAATTATTTATTTATTTACGCTTTCAAACACAATTGTTTTCTAATAAGTATGTTCAATTTTTTTTTGAAAAATTATGTTCGTCCAAATGCGCACCTCAGAAGATTTCTCCTATCATTTTTCTAATGTTTTACAGGAAAAAAGGGAATAGAAATATCATTTTTTTGTGCAACTTCATTCACATAGTATCAGGTCACGGCAGTAACAAAAGAATGTAAATTGGAGAAGAGGAAAAACATCTAGGGTAATAGTAACAATTCACTTACGAAAGGAAAAGTCAGAAGGCTCTTCTCTCTTCTTCCGTGCTTCCCTATCGCAAGTCACTCCCCTTTGCTAGTTACCGTTTTTCATTTTGGCAATCATCCCGCGATATGATGTCAGCCGGATGATCTTTCGACATAATACACTCATATGCTACTCTAATCCCACAATAGCGAAGAATTTCATCAAATACTTCGTCTTATACATTTCTAGAGCTCTGAATTTTGATAAGCCTGTTTTTTTTTTTTTTCCTTTTAATACCACTGTAGTGTTGTCAATGTAAATATCTAAATGTTCAATGTAAATGAATACCAAAAGCCCGTATGGCTAACTGAACTGCACTTTTCTCTGCCGCAGCGATCATACGCGGTATCGTACTCCATGATCCTCCAACGATGAGTGTTTTGCCTAAGTTCTTGAAAGGGATGGCGACTCATCCTTTAAGCGAGGCTTCTGTGACCAAAGGAGCTGACAAAGAAAGCATTCTTTGTGGAGTTGATGGGATGCTCTCCTTGGTTCTATGCTACTATACCTGTCCAAGTTTAAATGCAACGGGTGGCAAAGACATCGGATCATTGAGTTGTGGTTGGCCTCTGTTGAGCTGTGACAAACGACGCCTCATGGTTACAAAGAAAAAGTAATAGTTGAATAACGAATACTTCAACAGAAGATGCATAAAACAGTCATGCCATTAAACGTTCTAATTCTAGCCCCGTGAGTGAGTTTGATGTTGGTGTAGACATTAACTTTGTGTGTGTGTGTGTTTTGGAACTATCGAAACCTTTTGGAGGGAGTCATCAAAATGGACTCTGAGAAAATTGTATTCCTTCGTCACACTTGTATACTTACATAGAGTCTCTCCGCATTCCACCATACTGTTCATGATAGTCTTGCTCCATGTTTTCACTGCTGGTGTGTCACCGGCTATTCGCATGTTATCCATCCAAACCCTCAAACGAAGTGACATCGGTGCCGCATATGGAGGTGACATGGCAGACATACCTCTCTCTAAAACTCTTGGCGTGATATGTAAAATTTCAAGACTACATTTTTATCTTCATGGTAAACGCGTTAACTCCTCTAAAGAACCATTCCTTGTGCAACATCTAAACTGACATCGAACTTCCACCGAAAGATTCACCTTGAAAAAGGACGCTTTTCATTCAAACTAGGTGGCCGAGTCCAAAAGTACTGTATGCATGTATGCAGATACATGTTTTCGAGGTACTTGTGTCCCGCAGCCGTCCTCTCTGTTCTTAGTCGCTGGCCAAGCAATGAAACGTTGCCGTCACCCCGTATCTTTTTCCGTGACAGCTGAGAATGAAGAAATGCAACCCTTTGTTTTCATTTTTAGGATTCCTGTTCATAATTCCTGCTTCCAATAAAAGTTGAGCATTCTTCTCTGGGATTCCCAACGAGTTTCTCCTAATTGTTGTTCTTTATTTGTCACTACTTGAAGCGGAGCAAGTAACTTTTTCAGATGCTCTCCAAACGTCAACGAGCTATCGTATTCATTCTATCTATGATTGTTTCCAAACACAACGTGGGCACTTCTACCTGTTGTAAAGGTATACTTGATACATCTTGCTTTGCGGACACTCTCGAGGAATCATGTCATTCGTCGTAGGCAGCTATGACCTAAAAACCATGGATCTTTATTTTTCCACACGTTCTCTGTTTATAACCATTTCTCATTGGCAAAAGTATTGTAAATCCCTCACATCAACAATGTGGGTACCACCAATTGGCTTATTCCGATTGTTGTTTTCTCTGTGGTATCTCACCGTGATTCATGGAAACTCTAGCGGGTCTGCGCGCCTTCCTAACAGTGCGAGCGGGCGTGAATCCGAACCGTGATGCACCATTTAAACCGCCGCATGTACAAATGCTCCTCTTTTTACGGAATTCGCCGTCGCTTCCCATCTTTTCAAAGATTTTGTTGATGTCTGCTGTGCTCCATGTTGCTAAGGGTTCATCTGGGGCCAATTCATATCGTACCTTTACAATCCATTAGGCACCTTTTCCTCTAATAAGGATGTATCGGCATGCCCGGAACGGATCCATCTTGAACATCTTTTGGAATTTTCTCCAACAGAGGATTGTTGTTTTTGTGTCCTCTGGGTGGCGAGCAAAGTTCTCTCCATCTGGAGGAGCGCTATTTCCCTCCACCGACTGGCCATTACCCACGCCAGGTGAAGAGCCAGTCAGCATTTCTCTGTCAGCATTTGAAATATAATTGCACCTAATTCGTGATGTTCCGTTGGCCAAGTTTGTGGCACCGACACCTCCGCACTCATTTTTGATAAACCCATCATGTACATGTTCAGTGCATTTTTGACGAGGTGAAGAAAAGAACGCAGAGTTCGACCGTACTGCAAGGCATTGCTTTCTTTTAATCCAAGTCTTTCTACGAAAAGCAATTGCTGCCGCTAAATCCAGTTCCAAGTAAAGTCGTCGTGCACATCTCAGGAACCGTCTCATAGTTGATGCATGTTGTTCCCACATCGTCGTGCCCCACACTCCCAATGCTTTTTTCATTGGCTTCTGTGGCCAACACAACTATGGCTGCGTCGCAAATCTGGGCTCGGAGTATGCCTACAACATTTTTCAGGCATTAATAAATGTTTTTGTGTATCTCTCCTTTCCTATTGCTCCTAAATGAAGAACGTTTTTCATCTGTCATGTACTGGCACATCGATCTCTGATTTCGAATGCGTGAATCGGCTTTACGTGTATTCTGTTTTTGTGAACAAGACCCCAGGATTCATTGCTTCTTGAACGGAGGCTTTTTGACGTTTTTTACAGTTACTCTCTGGTAGTATTTTTACCCAGCAAGTGGTTGAATAGTGCCCCATCTTACTGCAACGGTAACATGTGTTTTTTTTCTCTGGATCATATTTAAAAACAGATTTTTTTCTTTCTTCCTTTAGTTTACGTTATAGGCCGCCAAAAATGGGCCATCCAGCTCCTCATTTATGCGGAATATTATCAGGTGGTCTACAAACCCACCTCCGCTGACATGGAACGCTGGACAATAAACACAACGAAGGGGATCCATATGAAGGAGTTGACGATGTCTTTTTCACACTCTTACTTTTTTCGTGCATCAGTCGACCAGTTACCTTGTTTCCTAGTTTTGCGTGTTGACCAAAATTCATCGCATGTAGTTGAATTTGGGCAGGATTCTTGGGTGGTGAAGCTTTCGGCGTCTGCTCCTTTTCTGCTATGGATTCCAACATCGGTGTTCAACTCTACAAATTGCAATGTGGTTTTTGGTTGTTGTTTTTTGCTTCTTGTTTCGTATAGGAGTATCTCTTTTTTCATTTTTAAACGCAATTATTCTCTTAATTTTTCGTAATCCGCCACTTCTTCTTTTAACCCTTGGTTTTCCTTCAACATTAATTTGTAACCCACATTCAAATTATTCAAACCTCCTTTGATAGTTTGCCATGGTGATTTCACTTTCGTGGATTCGTTCTTCGCGAGAATATGTGTCACTATTTGCTGAATTGTATTTTAATTACAATTGTGACTCGAGTAGCCTAAGACTATGTTCTCGTACATTTATTTCATGCTCAATCGTTTCATGGCGGAATGGTATCTCTGATTTTTCCGCGGCTGTCCGACTCCATTCAAAGTGAAGCTCGGCCTACGCTGATTGCATCATTTGAACAAAGATAGGTGCTTGCAAACATCGAATTTTACAATGTCCTGTCTAAAATCTTCAAAAGTTAAGACCCTGTCAGACTCTGCTCGCAGGCGTAGTAAACCGTCGTAATTCCTAAGAAAGAAGTTACGTCTCCCTTGGATTTCGTCACTATTATCGACTCTATAATGAAGTATCCGTTTCTGATGATCCTCAACCATTATGTACGTACGCAAGGATATGGCCAATGTCATCCATTCCGCTTCAGGAGTAACATTTGTAGAAGTAATTCTTGCGCGGTTTTTATCAAAAAGTTTCTTTGCTAAGAATAAAAATATGAAGATTTTCGCATCGAACTTCACAATATTTTTATGTTTTTTTTTTTTTTGAAATACTAAATATTTGTGAAAAAAAAATTTGATTTTAGAGCTTTTTCAAAAGGGATGTGAATAAGAATAATTAATTGTATGCTTTTAGGAGTAAATGATCTGTTTCGATTGACAAAATTGTTAGCATAAGTGTATATAGCACTAATAAATTGTAAAATTTCGATCTAACAGAGGGAAAGAATTAAAAGTCTTTTTCACCGGTAAAAATCAAGTGCTATGCAAAGAAAAGGAGTAATTTTTGCAGTCACAATTATTAGTGGACTCAAAGAATTTAAACGGTCAAAGAGTCTGACTTTGTTTCTGTTTCTTTGTTTTGTTCATTTTTAGATGACACTTTTCCATTGTGAGAAGATTATATTTTGGGGCTGGAATCATTTTTGAAACCTGTCCCTTATTATTCTTCAATTTAGGTGCAACATTCTCGGCACTACCCCTTCTCTTATTGTGTAATTTCATCCAAACGGTTGGTACAGAATCAGAGGATTGGGACTCTATGATAGAAGATTAGTTCAATTTAGGTGGAATTTTTTTCTTTTTTATACCATTGTTTGTTCCTTTTTAATTTTTTTGTTCCATTTCTTTAATGGGCTTTGAACCTTTTGTTTCCCCTTTCTTGTCATCATTAGATGGTGGAATCGTTGGTTTCGCTCTTTGCTATTTGTTTAGTGTGGTTTCTGGGTTTTCATTCTCTTTATTTGCTCCTTGACTTCATGTGATGCGTCAGAAATGTTTGTCACGTCTCCAATATTAGGCAATTGTTGTTCCAACCTTGAATCTTTGAATTTACTTTCCACCTCTTTTTCAAGGTTCTTATCTTGTGTTTCCTCATTTTTGGTAGTTTTTTGTAACCTCAGGCTTTTTGCTGGTATTGACTCCGGGCTTCAAAAACAGGATTTGTGTTCGTTTTGTTCTTTGCTGTACTTTCAGTGGAAGGTTTTACTGCTCTTGTTTTATTTGGCTTCTTTTCAACCTTTTGAGCAGGATTTGGATTTTTTGCCTTTTCTTTCTTGTTATTCTCCTTCCTGATGAATCGATTAGTGCGTTGTTTTTTTGTGTACTTTCTGGAACAATGGTTTTTTTGCGCATATTTATCTCCAACGGGAGCATAATTATCCATCGACTTCGGATCTGTTTCCTGAACTATTTACGACCGTTTGGGCACTTTCAGGAATTTTACACTGCGGTATCACAGTTACCTCATCATTTTATGAATTCGATTTGTTGGTAATAAGAACGTCATCGTATTCTCTCATCCATACGCGTAATTCATCGTTTGAGGGGCATTCCAATACCACGTTTTTGAACGGGTATTCCAGTTTCATTTTCCCATTTTCACATGCTGACTCTTTACTTACATAGTAAAATTACTACCTAATTTCACTTGTATCACCCTGTTTGGTTTTATTTTTAATTTGTACGGAAACAGATTCATAGAAGGCTTTTCCTGATTGTTTGTTATTCTCTGCCGTTCTCAAACACCACGAGTCGATCCCAGTGTTACCTGACACAGCATCCCCTTCTCCATCAAAGCAGTTTGATCCCTTCTCGGATTCAAAAATAGGACACCTGTCCGTCATAAGCTCTTTGCTTCCGGAATGTTTCTCGTTCGTAAAGTATTTATATTCCTCTGGAACGCTTTCACTTCCTGTGACTTCGGTAAAACCGGAGCAGACTCCGACAGATTTGTGATTTGTCATGCAGTGCCCATTGTCTTTATTATTGTCTGCGCAAAACATTCTGGGAAATTGAGATTTTCCATCTTTAACGCACTTTTCATTTACAACGTCACATTTTGCCTTTAATCCCCACTACATGGACTCTGCTTTATCAAATACAGCCTTATAAAAACCCGTTTCCTACACCAAGGCGAGTGAAATTTCGGTGTACAATCCTCTTCCAACGATTGGGGCCATTAATTCATCCCTCACATTGCGTCGCTCCCAATGAGGGTGTGATGGAACATTTAACATACCGTTTTCATCCTCCAATTCCATTCCAGTGGCCGTTTCACACTCAAAATGTTTTTTTACCTTTTCCAAAACCGTTCCTTTTTGAATCTCCTTTACGCTTTGCTTCCCACGCACATTATTCTTTACTGTAATCATTTGCTTGGAGTCCAACAGTTTGTATGCAAATCCGAGAGTGTGGGCCATTTCATGAGCGGCCACACGCACATTATACGCATTTACAGCAATATGAGATGTGCTCAATGCGATGGCGCCAACAATGGGACGTCCATTGCTTTCAAGCGTTGCACACGGAGTGGCGGCGGCAAAGACATTCTCAATGTGCGAAGGAAAGGATGCCAGATACAATAAAAGATCCGCATCCTTTACACCCTCTTCCTTGTGCTCTTTTGGGACAGAAAAACGGGAACAGAATGCCCCACTTAGTTCTGGAACTTTAAATCTGTGTTGAATGGGTTGAACTTTTAGTCGCTGTGCGTGCATTTGTATGGCGGCGCGCGCAGCTCGACGAATATCAGACAATTCCCTTGACGAAGACGGCCACCTCAAAATAAAGCCAGGTTTAGTACCTCTTATTGAGGGAGTCCAAGAGCCAGCAGTCGCACCTAAGGTGCGGCTAAAGGCTTTTGGTGCCGGCAGACTGTTCGGTGGTAGCACCGTGTTTGGGAGATCCGGAACCATTATGATTTTAGAACTACCCCACAGCTACACGTGCCGACGTGTAGCGCCATCACACGCACTGAAGATTCATTTCTGGCTGCTTCGCCAGCTGTGCGGTGATGTAGAACTGAATCCGGGACCCATTTTGTGAGGAGCTCAGTGGAACGTAGGAGGGCTCTCGCAAGCGAAAAGGATCCCGTTGGAGAAGTGGTTGAAGGAAGAGCGGATAGCGTGGTGTGTCCTTGTCGAGACGCACTTTTCTGTGCCTGAAAACGATAGTTTTAAAATCAACGGATTCTCCCACCTCGGATTGGCTAGGTCATCCAAAGGAGGTGGTGTTTCTANCACACCTCGGATTGGCAAGGTCATCCAAAGGAGGTGGGGTCTCCATTCTCGTTCAGGAAGGGATTGGCATTATTGCTGGCCCACGTCGGGCAGAATGCGGTCTCGAGATGGCGACAGTCATACTGCTTCTCCCAGATAACTCCCAGCTGCGGATTATCGCTGGTTATTTCCCAAAGGGGAGATTAGTGTCTGTGGAAACCCTCTCAATATTGAGCCAGGGCCTCAAAGATGGAATACCGACGGTCTATGGCCTGGACGTGAATTCTCATCACCCGGTGTGGGACCCATCAAGGCCCGCAGATACGAGTGATGAGTGCATCATAGATTGGTATTTTTGTCATGACGTAGTGTGTCAAAACACTGGGCTCATGACCTGAAGAAAAACACACGCAGGGTTGATGCAATCCGCACCGGACATCACCCTCACGTGTGGAGTGCAAGTTGCAGAATGGGCAGCTCGCTTCGTGTCGGACAGTGACCACGCCTGGATCACATTTGAAACACAAGTCGGCACCACGCATGACAGACCGTTCACATTCAAGGGATCAAGACGTCTGTATTCATGGAAGAAGGCGAATTGGGCACATTATAGAGCGTACACCAGATCTCATGTGCGCAGTGCTCGTAAATCTCTCATTGATTCTCGCCTTCAGTTCTCCCGCTTCAAACGCGAAAAAGTTGCATACAGGAAGCAGAAGAACAGCCGCAAGCGTGATAGAAATGGTCAGTTCCGTATACATAGGACAACACCCCCTCAACTAAATAGAGGAACACAAAGGAAGGCATCACCATAAATGCTTGAGCAAACAAGCTTTGCTTGATTATTATGATGGCGGTCAAGCGCAATGTCCCATGCGCTGTGGCCCATCGACCTCCGTTCTGGACACCAGAACTGCTCACGCTGGAGAAAGAAAGAGAACATTCAAGAGATGTACATAAAACAAAAAGTTTAATTCTTCATCGACGACACCGTTTAAAAGAAATAGCGACACAAAGATGGAAAGAACGTTGCCGTACCCTAGATGCCGCTGAAAAAGCTAGCTGGAACCTCGTCAAGGCAGTTTACGCCCCACGCCCACTAGCCTCTCCTGCAGTCATNGCTGAAAAAGCTAGCTTGAACCCCGTCAAGGCACTCTACGCCCCACGCCCACTAGCATCTCCTGTAGTCATAGTAAATGACCAACCACTGAGCAAAAGGGCCCACGCTACGCTACTGGCAAAGATGTACGCTCAGAAGTCCACAAAACACCCCTTCGCACCACGCCCAGAATTCCCACGGACCCTAAGAAGTCTCTCAAGCCTATCTCAATAGGTGAATTTCATACGGCACTTCAGGCCCTTCACCTAGGATCCGCTCCAGGCACAGACTACATTCACTGCGAAGCTTTACGAGAACCCCCGCTACAAGCCCAGGTGGAACTGATAAACATATTCAACACAAGTGTAGCAACAGGATAAGCCCCCACAAGCTGGAAAATAGGAACCATCATTCCGCTTCTCAAGGCTGG